>CAJHQP010003937.1:0-60841 GCA_905132765.1 Moricandia arvensis | reverse complement strand
CTTAACTTGACAGTAGCAAGATCCGATTTTTAGTGTATCGACCTTGCAGAATGGGACTCTACGGCCTTCTTGAGATGTGGCCAATAGAAATGTTCTCTCATCGCAGCCAAAGTTTTATCCTCCCCAAAGTGTCCCATGAGGCCTTCTCCATGAGCCTCTCGAGTGATTAAGTCTATAAATGAGGATTGTGGGATGCACAATCTCCTCCCTTTGAACAGAAACCCTTCATGTAAGTAAAACTTCCCTTGTGGCCCCTTGGTACAACCAGAATAGATGTCAGAAATATTCGGGTCTTATCCAAATAGATCCTTGATGAATTTAAATACCAACACCTTGGCCTTCATTGCAGAAATCAAGGCATGTCTTTTTGAAATGGCTTTGGCCACAATATTATCTATACCGTTCTTGTACTTGATGATGTATGGAAAGTTCTCTATAAACTCCATCCAGAGAGCATGCCTCTTCTTGAGGTTGTTTTGGCCCCTTAGATGTTTAAGGTCTCATGGTCAGTGTGTACCACAGTTTCCTTGGACAGCAAGTAGTGTTGCCATGTTTCCAGTGCTCTAGTCCATATAGCTCCTTGTAATAGGTTGGATATTTAAGTGTGGCTCCACTCAACTTCTCACTTAAATAAGCGACCGGTTTCCCTCCTTGAGTCAACAGGGATCCAATCCCAATTCCAGATGCGTCACACTCCATTTGAAAAGTCGTGTTGAAGTTAGGAAGGACTAGGACCGGTGCATGGGTCAGACGATCCTTCAAGGTTTGGAATGCTTCTTCTTGTGTCTTCTCCCATGTGAACCCAAACTATTCTTCACCACAGCAGTGAGGGGTGCATCTATACTGCTAAAGTCCTTTAAAAAGCGCCTATAGAAACTTCCTAGACCATGGAAGCTCCGGACTTGGCTGATGCTTGTGGGCTTTGGCCAGTCTTGGATCGCCTTTACCTTCTCCTCATCGACCTGTAATCCCTGTGAACTCACAACAAAGCTTAGGAAGACAAGTTTAGCAAGACAGAAAGTGAACATCTTGAGGTTTACATAAAGCCCTTCTTGTCGAAGTGTCTCTAGTAATTGCTCAAGATATGTCCCATGTTCAAACAAGCTAGTACTATAAATTAGAATGTCATCAAAATAGACCACAACAATTTTACTTCTGTATGGTCTAAGAATGTGGTTCATGAGGCGCATGAAGGTACTAGGGGCATGGTGAGTCCGAATGGCATCACAAGCCATTCATAAAGGCCTTGCTTGGTCTTAAAGGCAGTCTTCCATTCATCACCTTCCTTCATTCTCACCTGATGGTATCCACTCTTAAGGTACATCTTAGAGAAAATGGTGGCTCCACTTAACTTATCTAACATGTCATCAAGGTGTTGTATGGGGTGCCAATACTTAATGGTGATGTTGTTTATGGCTTGGCAGTCTATACACATCCTCCATGTTCCATCCGTCTTGGGTACTAACAAAACGGGTACAACACAAGGACTAAGGCTTTCCCAAACATATCCCTTGCTAATAAGTCCTCGACTTGTATTTCTAACTCTTTGTTTCCTCTGGGTTTTCTAAAAAGCCCCAACCCGGAAATCTCAGCAAAGTCATGAAAAATTCTAAGAAAAAATTGGAAATCGTTCATTAAGTAAACATAAATAAATACTGCAATTTTAATAATAAACCAGAGTAAATATATCATAATCGTATGCATAAGGTTCGTAAAAAATCCCATGAAAATCCCATAGCAATCCCAAGTTCCGAATCCCCCGTCCCGATGGTCTTCATCGTCTCGCGCTCCGATCTAAACAACTAATCGTCACCTGCATCACAAAAGGAGGCATGAGCAGACAAAAATACTCAGTGAAGACGCTCAATACCGCCCACTACAGCCCAATAATCAATCATAAATCCATACTAACAACCTAGATTTTGGTTCTATCATATTCTACTTAGCCATTTTCTTATCGTTAACCATTTCCATATATCGAATACTAACAACCTAGTGTCCAGCTCGGTCACAACTTTACTTAGCTAATTCCATAAGTTTCTCATTACTTTAGCCTTTCCTAACATTTCGACCCGATGGCCCTTAAACCTGCGGCCCTAGTCAACCTACAGCCGTAGCCAAACCTGTGGCCTTAGCCGTACCTGCGGCTGTACCTGCGGTCGTCGCCATACCTGCGGTTGTAGCCGTACTTGCGGCTGTAGCCGTACCTGCGGCCGTAGCCGTAACTGCGGCCGTAGCCATACCTGCGGCCGTAGCCGTACCTGCATCCGTAGCCGTACCTGCGGCCGTAGACGTACCTGCATCCGTAGCCGTACCTGCGGCCGTAGACGTACCTGCATCCGTAGTCGCATCTGCGGTCGTAGACGTACCTGCGGCCGTAACCGTACCTGCGACCGTAGCCGTACTTGCGACCGTAGCCGTACCTGCGACCGTAGCCGTACCTGCGGCCGTACCCGTATCTGCGGCCATAGCCGTACATGCGGCCATAGCCATACTTGCAGCTATAGCCTTACCTGCGGCCGTAGCCGTACCTGCAGCTGAAGCCATACCTGTGACCCGTCGGTCCATTACGGCCTGTAGCCAAACCGACCAAAGGTCCATAACCGTTCACTTAACAATTTCCTTCATTACCTCAATTAAACTACTGTTTCCTTAAACACACTGTAAATTTCATGACTAGGTTCTCAAGATCAAACATCCATTTTTCGAATAAACGTTTTAGCCTGACTTATTCATCAATCCACCAAATCTAGCATGCATTTCCTAAGAACACAATAATCGAACATTCCATAAACAAATTATATCTTGAATTTCCCAATGAACACGATGAACGAACTTTCCATAAACAAATTCAATTCCAACGTAAACTCGCTCCTAATGAATCAAACCAAGTAAAACAATTCTAACTGGACTGCCACGAATCATATCCTCACCTTGATTGATCTTAAAAGATCGAAGACTCTGAACTTAATTGTGTGTTTTCCGATGAAGTTTCATGTGGTCCTCCTTGTTTGATCCTCACTTCTCAAACTGTCTTTCTAGAACTGCCTTCTTGCTCTTGCCTCTCTCTCTAAGACTAGCTTTCTGAGTTTTGTCTAGAATGAGAGCTGAAGATCCTTTTTATACTACTTTTGGGCTTGCTCACCAAGCCGAAAATTTATTGACATTGCCAGATTTGGCTTAGTCAGAACTTGCCTCAAAGGCTTGACTGAAACTCTACAACTCTTTCCTTAAACAACTCTTGCATATTGTCCTTTGCTTTGTAGAATCCCGTACATGACAACCAATCAAACTTACCATACTTGGAACCCGCATTCTCGAATGACCATACTTTCCTTAATTGGCTCTGCGGTCCGTTGATACCTTGCTTATACTGTAATTTTTTGTAATCAGCTATCTCCATTTAGTCTAAGTTAATTAGTTAATAAGGATATTTGATACTTAGAGAAACTTGATTTCTTATTCCATCCATAACGAATGCAACTGGTCCAACACTGAGAACAATTTCCCTCTCTTACAAAGAAATGTGGCAACCAAAATCTGCACTGTTGATTTCCGTTGAATTAGGAACGTAGGGTAAACCCTAGTTTCCCAGAGGTCCTGGATATATGCTGAACCACACGCCAATCAATCAGAATACGAAGTAAAGATAGAAAAAATAAAGTAAGAATCGAAAAGAGAGAAAATAGATGTCTTATTCTGAATTTTATATGAGTGTTTACAATAGGATATGAGCCTTATCTATGAGAGTTGTGGGCGAGATCCTTAGTTCTAACAACCTAAGACTGCAAAACCCTAGTTGAGTCGCAGCTCAAATAGCAAAAAAATGGAAACCTGCCTAAATGCTCTAAGTGCTATGTTTGCTCTGAGTCGAGATTTTTGTGTTTCCCTTGCATCATCACCCTTGAAGTCCTTATATACTCCTCTAGAGGGGGTTTACTCTTTGCCCTTCTGCCCTTGGTTGAATTTATCACTTCGCAGAAATATTCTTTTTTTCCTCGATCTGCTTGATTATCTTTGGAAACTTAACATTTTTCCTCCGATCTTGACACTTATCTTCTGAACTTAACATTTATCCCTTCCTGCAAAATTAAAGGTAAATCATCACAAAGTTTGGGCTCGATTTCGGATAAAATTGCAAGTGGGCCTTTAGCCAAGTTTTAGACCTTCTCGGACCATTCTTTGACTTAACCGTTGTTGCGATTTTATAGAGACGATGTCATCTAAGACCTAGGATCATTCGTATGGGGCATGCAACTCCAGGTATTTAGTTAATTGTTCTCGTCTTATAGGATTGATCCCATCTCTCCACGAGGAAACGAGTTCTTTCGGTAAAGTCCCAATGTCAATCTCGATCGAGATGAAACAAAGATAAGTTTAATCAAGTTTCAAAAGAGGGAGTTACGAGGATGAGGTGAAAATGGATTGATTGATCCAACTCGCCGAACGGGCGAGTTGGATTGCTCGTGCTACCTAACTTGCTCGTTTGGCGAGTTGGGCTTGTCCAACTCGTTGAACGGGCGAGCTAGTTTATCTTTCTCGATCCAACTCGTCGAACAGGCGAGTTGGTTTTCTTGTTCGATTCAACTCGCCCATTTGGTGAGTTGGGCTTGTCCAACTCGCCGAACGGGCGAGTTGCTTTTCTTGTTCGATCCAACTCGCCCGTTCGGCGAGTTGGGCTTGTCCAACTCGCCAACTGGGCAAGTTGGTTGTTTTGATCGACCCAACTCGCCCATTCGGCCTATGCTGTCCAGCTCTCCCGTTCGGCGAGTTGGTCGGTCCACGCTGCCCAACTCGCCCGTTCGGCGAGTTGGATTTGTCCAACTCGCCAAATGGGCGAGTTAGTCGGCCCACACTACCCAACTCGCTCGTTCGGAGAGTTGGACTTCTTGGTTGGTTTAGGGGTTCCCTTCTCTCGAGTTTTGGCTCAGAAACTTTTGTTGAGACAATATCGAGACTGCATTGGTATGGAAATACAATTTTTAGATGTTGATTTCGTGATTACCGTTTTTTTACCCCAACAAGAAACCTCTCCTCGTTATTATTATTTAATAATTAAAATACTTCGCAAGCGGGTCCTTACAACGTTTCCCCACTCAAGAGGAATTCGTCCCCGAATCCGCACTCACCATCTGCTCATTCAGTTGGGTCTCAAATAACTCTGAATACTTAGCCCTCATCATGCTTGCACACTCTTTTGTAGTCCCACGTATCCCATCATGCTCCCATACAACTTCGACCATAAGAACTCGCTTCCTCCTTATTTGCTCGTCCTGAAGCCTTGTCACTTGTATTGGTTTCCCACAAGTTGACAGACCAGAACCCAAATCTTCAGGTGGTTGCAAGACAATCAGTGTCGGACCGCTTACCACCTTCCTTAATTGAGACTCGTGGAACACATCATGGAATGGATGCAGCTTGTCAGGCAATTCCATAGTATACGCCACTGGTCCAACCCGTTCTACGATCTTAAACGGTCCCATATACCTCGGTTGCAGCTTCCCCATCTTTGCCATTCTATCCTTCCCCTTAAATGTCACTCTTTTTAAGTAAAGCATCTCCCCACTTGGAATTATAATTCCTTCCTCCGCTTGTCTGCATAGCTCTTCTGCCGATCTTGGGCCTCCGTCAGTTTCTCCTAAACAAACTTAATCCTATCTGTCTTTTCTTTTAACACCTCTAAAGAAAGATCTCGACACAGACGACCATACAAAGCTTCATACGGTGCATCCCAATACTTGAATGGTAACTGTTGTTGTACGCAAACTCATCTAGTAGTACATGCTTCTCCCATAGTTTACCCCAATCTACTACAAAAGCCCGCAACAAATTCTCCAGTGATCAGAGTGTCCGCTCCAATTGCTCATATGTTTGGGGTGGTATGCCATGCTCATATGTTTGGGGTGGTATGCCATGCTCATGTGAACTTTGGCTCCCAATGCTTTTTGGAATGCAACACATAAATTTGAGGTGAATCGTGGACACCATGAAGTTTCAAAATCTCCCTCATGTGGAGTTCAACACATTTATCCACACCATCTGACATATGAAATGGAAGGAAATGTGCTTACTTAGTTAAGAGGTCCACTATCACCCATACAGAATCCTTCAGCCCTTAGCCTTTGGAAACCTGCACACAAAGTTCATTGTGATCATATCCTCAGGCATTGGTAAACTCTTCAATAAGCCACACGGAACCTGATGTTCTGTATTCACCAACTGATTTGTCGGGCACTTGGCCACCCATCCTTCTACATCCCTTTTCATCCATGGCCAATGGTAGTACGGCTTAAGGTCATGGTACATCTTTGTCGCTCTCGGATTTATGGAGAACTTAGATTGGTGTGCTTCCTTCAGTATCTTCTCTCTTAAATTCTTGTCGGTTAGGACACATACACGTCCATGGAAAATGATCGTCTTGTTGCTGGTCTCCCAATACCCCCACAACACCATCTTGATTCGCCGTTTCATCGCCTAGACAAACAGACTCGTCTGCCAATACATTAACCCGTAACATGGCCAGCATCAAAATCAACTCTCCCATCTCCTTTTCGGACGAGACATTCGCCTTTCGGCGATGCAATGCATCAGCTATTAAGTTAGCTTTCCCTGGGTGATAAGCTATCTTCAAATCATAGTCTGCCAGCATCTCCAACCATCTTCTCTGTCTTAGTTTCAACTCTGGTTGAGTGAAAATGTACTTAAGGCTCTTATAGTCCGTAAACACTTGAACCTTTTCCCCATAAAATAAGACCGTCAAATATTGAGTGCAAACACCACTGCTGCCATCTCCAAATCGTGAGTGGGATAAGTCTCCTCGTGTTTCCTCAACTATCGAGACACATAAGCAATCACACGTTCTTCTTGCATCAAAACGCAACCTAGCCCCATCTTTGATGCGTCTATGAAAACAATATACGCCACTCATGGATGAGAAGTACTAGGACCGATCTAGAACCGGTGTACTCACTAAACGGTCCTTTAAGCTCGTAAAGCTCTCCTAAAATTCTGTTGTCCACTCGTACTTCACGTCCTTGCCCCTCAGCTAGGTCAGTGGCTTAGCTAAGCTTGAAAAACCCTTCACGAACCACCACTAGTGACTCGCTAACCCCAACAAACTTCTGATTTATGTGGGCATTCTCGGCCTCGAACAATTTGCGATGGCCACAACCTTTATGGGATCCGCTGCAACTCCTTCTTCGGAGACCACATGGCCTAAGAACCCAATCTGCCTTTGCCAAAAACTGTCCTTGCCTGGCATAGCAAACAACTTATTCTCCCTCAGTTTCTCCATCACCACCCCGAGATGTCCTTCGTGTTCATCTTAACTTTTCGAGAACACCAAAATGTCATCAATAAAGATTATTACAAACTCATCCAAGAACTTATGGAATACTCCGTTCATCAGCTTCATAAACGCCGTTGGAGCATTTGTCAACCTGAATGGCATAACCATCAACTTGAAGTGGCCATACCTCGTCTTGAATGCGGTCTTTCTAATGTCTCTTTCTGCAATAGGGATTTTGATGATTACAGGATGCCAAGTCAATCTTCAACAAAAACGAAGCTCCCTTGATATGATCAAATAACTCACCGATTCGAGGTAAAGGGTACTTATTTTTATTGTCACTTGGTTCAGCCCTCGATAATCAATGCACAATCGGAAACTACCATCCTTCTTTTAGACAAACAATACCGGTGCACCCCACGGTGAGCTGCTCTACCTAATGAAACCCTTCTCGATCAATTCCTCTAGTTACATTTTCAACTCTACCATTTATGTTGGAGCCATACGATAAGGGGCTTCGAAAATAGGAGCAGTTCCAGGTTCCAACTCTATCGTAAACAACTCATCCCGCGTTGGCGGTAATCCGTTCAGCTTTTGGAACACTTCTTCAAATTCTTGTACCACCAGAATTTTGCCCAACAATACTTCTCAATCCGCACCAGCAACGGTGATTGTTGCTATGAACGACTCACATCCTTTATTGACCATCCGTTCTGCTCTTAATGTTGATATCACCAGAATTCCAATCTCCTTCTTCTTCTCTTGAAACACCAGCTTCCCTTCTTTTTGAGTAAAGGTCACTCGAAATTTCTCACAGTTCAACTTAGCCCAATAGTGTGCTAACCAGTCCATTCCAAGAATTTCTTCACACCCCTTTGATGGGTAACACGATCAGATGCCAGGCATGTCCACATCGCCTACTACAATTGACACATCTGGGTAAATAGCATGCAACTTCAGCATCGCACCATTCGCCGCGTGAACCATCCTGATGCTTTCTTCGAGACCGTTCTTAGACTCCCACCGTGCAACCACCTCAGGACGCACAAATGAATCTGGTGCTCAAGAGTCAAAAAAAAGTGTGTGTTTCAGTTCCCCCAATACTAAAAATTCCAACACAACCTTTCACGCATTCCATATGCTAAGCATGCCATTCAAACAGTAATAAAATAGTGTAAGGAACATAAATTACCATCAATCTGATTTACCAGCCATAAATCACCTCTGAAAATCTCTCTCCCTCTCTCTTTCTCTCTCTCTCTCTCTCTCTCTCTCTCTCTCTCTCTCTCTCTCTCTCTCTCTCTCTCTCTCTCTCTGAACTGCATTCTTGCTTTGGCCTCTCTCTAAGACTAGATTTTTGAGTTGTGTCTAGAATGAGAGCTGGAGATCTTTTTTATATTACTCTTGGGCTTACTCACTAAGCCGGAAATTTATGGATGTTTCCTTATTTGGCTTGGTCATAACTTTCCCTCAAAGAGTTGACTGAAACTCTACAACTCTTTCCTTAAGGGACTCCCGCAGATCATCCTTCATTCTGTAGAATCCCGTTCATGACGACCAGTCAAACTTACCTTACTTGGAACCCGCATTCTCAAATGACTGGACTCTCTTTAATTGGCTATGCGGTCCATTGATACCTTGTTTATATGTTGATTTTTATGATCAGTTATCTCCATTTAGTCTAAGTTAATAATACTTTGTTAATAAGGAAATTCGATACTTAGAGGAAATTGAGTTCGTATTCCATTCATAAGAATGCAAGGGTTCCAACACTTAGAACAATTTCGCTCTCCTACAATGAAACCTCTCCTTGGTATTATTCTTTAACAAATAAAATCACTTCGGAAGCGGTCGTTACATTTACCCTATAGGCTGGTTTGTTTGGCAAGGCAGATCCGGGTATGAAGTCTATTTGGTGTTATATGCCCCTAAGTGGTGGTAAACCGTGTGGGATCTTCTTTGGAAGCACATCTTTGATCCTGTTAAGAAGCTTAGTAATCTCTGGATAAAGTGTCAACTCATCATTACCTGCACTCAAAAGCTCCTTAAATATCATTAGTAGCATTGTATGTTTGGTGGGAGCAGCCTTCCGGATATAGCTAGGCCTAATAAGAAAATTAGACTTAACAGATTTCTCTTTCTCCGTAACCATTTGCAAATGTAATTCATGGACTTGTGTTGGTGTGAGAAGTGCTAAGCTAATCTTACACTTATCATGCATGAAAGTGTACATATTAGATCAACCATCATGCTTAGTTTCTCTATCCCATTGCCATGATCTACCTAAAAGGACATTTTCAGCTTGCATAGGTACTACATCACAAACCACTTCATCCTGATACTTACAATGCTAAATGGAATGGTCACTTGTTCTTTAATTTGAAGCTCAACCTTATCATCTAGCCACCTTAGTCTATATGGATGAGGATGCTTAGTCTTTTCTAGGCCAATTTTATCTACCATGTATGCACTAGCAGCATTAGTGCAAGACCCACCATCAATGATAATATTACATACATTGCCTCTGATGGTATATCGGCTGCGGATTATGTTTTCTCTTTGAATGGTCTTGGTTGGTTGCACTTGGACACTAAGCACACACCTGATCATCAAGCTTTCTCCAACATCCGAATATTCAATTTCCCCATTCTTCTTGGACCTTCGGATCATATTCATCATGGGACTCATATTCTCCCTCTTCAGTGCATGACCCTCTGGTTTGGACATTATCTTGCCTTATTTCCTTGGCCTTTACACTTGAATCAGCTAATGTATCTGTAGCGTTGGGGATTATTATTCCTTCCTGGTTTTGCTTTTGTGTCTTTGTTAGGCTCGTTAGGTCGGCTCTTGTTCTGGTTTGCCTAAATCAATCCCTTGCCTTTTGTTCACTAGTTTAGGATAATTGCTGCTGTTGTTGCTTGAACCCTAAGTAGCTTGTGGTTTAATTCTGGTGGAGTTTTTCTTGATATGTTGTTCGGCTTGAATGGCTAAGTGGAAGAGGTCTTTGAAGTCTAGGTAGTTTTGTCTCTCAACGTTACTACTGATTCTGTCGTGTAATCCATCCACAAATTGGGCCATGATGGATTCTTCATCCTCATTGAGTCCAAGCCGGTTTATCAAGCATTCAAACTCCTTATAGTACTCTTTTACTGACATAATCCCTTTCTAAAGGGTTTTAAAATGCATTTGCAAGTCTTTGTGGAAGTTTTGTGGGACAAACCGCTGGCGCATTAGATCCTTCATGTCTATCTAAGACTCAAGTGGCCTCAGTTGGGTTCTCCTCCGGTCTGTGGTTACCCTGTCCCACCATATCATTTCATTTTCAGTGAGTTGAACCACAGCAAGTGATACTCTCTCTGGACCAGGATCGTTGTAGTACTCAAAGATAGGGTCCATTATCTTCTCACAATTAAGATAGGCTTCCGGATCCACCTTTCCAGCAATTATTGATGTCTCTAGCTTGATGTGGTTTTGATATGGGTTCTGATTAAGTCGTGCCCTTGGAGGTGGGTTGTATTCTTCCTCCTCTTCTTCCCCATAATCATCTTGAACCTCATGCCTCCTTGGATTCGGTGGAGGATAAAGTTTGGGGTCATCTTCTTGATGTTGGTCCCTAGTACTAGGTCCTTGGTTGTCATTGATATGAACTCCACTCCTACTTGGGGGTGATACGGTTGGCAAACAATTGTTTTGAGCTGTTCCCAAATCAACTCGCCGGTGGGTCTAGTTACAGGCCTTTGCTCGATCTGGGTCAGTCTATCGCCAAAGTCTTGTCGGACCGTACCAATGTCGTGTCTCACGTTCCTCATCTCGTCTTATAGGTCATGGATGGCTTGCAACAGGGCAGATTGAGCTTCATCTCCCATGGCTGCCATACGCTTCTTCTGTTTTTACCAACACAAGAAAGGCAAAGCTTTAAAACTGTGGTCGAAAAGAAAAAAAATGCAATATAAACTTCTTTTTTTATCTTAACTGTAAACAATAAAATTCTTTTTGCTTTTCTTTTTATTTGAATTAAAGGAATCAAATGATGAAAAGGAACAAAAAATAATCAATCTTGGTCGTAAAAAATAAAAAGAAAAGGAAATACAGATCCCGTGGTCGACAAGAAAAGAAAAGTTTCAAAAATCTCGACCAAAAAGGGAAAATTGAATGATGCAGTTGACGAACATGATCTTTATGGTTTTCTTAAGATCAATATGGATCTAAAGACAAATAAGTCGACAGTAATGAAGAACAAGGAATGAACACTCTTCGTATGGGTTTTATCAAACAATTAACTAGATGCTAATGGATAAAGAAAGCTATCGACTAGAGTTACTAATGAGATGCGGCTAATGGAACTATCAAACGAATGCAAAATAGATGAGAATGATAAACTACTTGATGTACAATGAACAAATGATTCTTTTTATGGTTTTCAATAGATAGATGCAAAACAGAAACAATATGAATGAAGAAAAAACAATTTTTTTTATTTCAGATTTAAGGATGCAAAAATGAATGCAAGTAAGTATGAAAAGGATAGAAACGACTTAGTGCCGAAGGAACTTCAGCTCTGATACCATAAATGATACAAGCCTAGTCTAACAAAGGTTGTATGATCCTTGGCAGAAGAGTGAGACTCGATCTTACACAAGGGTGGACCATTTGGTCTAATCTAACCAACCAAAAGGATCCGAGAACAAGTTGTTAACCTAAAGTGAGAAAATAACCCACAAAATATCTATGTTGAAAGCTTAGGCAAACCCTTTGGATACTTATCAAGATCTAAGGAGGGTCTAGAAGCTTATGCTGAGCTAGAACAAGGCTTAAGAAGGTTTTGCATTCAAGGAAGAAGCCTTTGGAGGAGTTTGGGATCAAATGGTTGAGATGTGCAAAAATAGGGCGTCCGTACGGACGGGGTCGATCCAAAATGTACTTTCTCAACCATTTAAGCCATTTTAGGTTTGTGCAAAAATAGGGACCAAAAGTGTACGGCCAAGGAATCCGTACACTCCCCTTTCACGAATACTTGGGTCACAAGGCAAGCATATGGGCGTGTGGGTTATCCAAGGGAGAAAGATCCATTTAGCATCTTCAAGATGCCTTAGGAAGCAACCAGGAAGGTGCATTTCTCCCAAGCCCACGCAAAGCCATTTCTGTCCACTCATTCAGTCAAGGATCGAGCACTTGACAGCCTGTCCAAGACCAGACCATGCCTCAGCCTCTTATTGGATACGCATGTGAGCTTCCTGGTCCAAGGAATTCAAATTAAGGATCCTCTTTCCTTTGACTCCACATGCTTGCTCTGATTTATTTTGTAAACCCTTGTAAAGCATAGATCCCTATATATATCTCTGTAATGTCGACCAGAATAGATAAGTTGAGAGTTTTCTCCTCTTCATAATCTCTTAGTCTCTTCTACTCTCTATACTCAAGTCTCTGTTTCATTAGTCTTCTAATCTCTCATTCAGTCTCTCTATTCTCTTAAGTCTTTCAGGAATCTTTATCATTCTCATCAGTCCCTCACGCCATTTGCATCAAGTCTCATATGCATCATCTTCATTTTTGTTCTTCATCACTCAAGCACTTGAGCTCTGAAAACTTTCATGGTATCAGGGCCAGGTTTCTCAGACTCATAGTGAAGCTTGCGCAACAGTCACAAGCTCAAAAGATCACTCTTTTATTGATCCAGTTCATCCGGATCTAAAATTTCCACCTTTGAAGAACAAGAAAACAGTTTAGCTCATATCGACCTCAAGATGGAGTCTTCCACAGTCATTGTCATTCCAGTCATCCTCAAAGGTCCCAACTACCTTCTATGGTCTTGCCTGGTGAAGACAGCTCTTGGTGGAAAAGGGTTATGGAGCCTTTGCATCTCTGATGCTCCAACCCTTCCAAAGCTGTCACCCCTCAAGAAAGTTCATCCAGTGGTGAGACTGGTTCTCTTACTGTCTCAAAAGAGAGGTGGCAACAAGATGACTTCATGGTCTTGTCCATCCTTCAAAGCTCTTTATAAAGATCTATCCTTGAAGCCTACTGATACTGTAAGAGTACTAAAGAGCTTGTGGAAACCTTAAACAAGATCTATGGGAACATTTCTAACCTCAGTCGAGTCTTTGAAATCAAGAAAGCCATCAACAATTGGATTGATTGATCCAACTCACCGAACGGACGAGTTGGATTGCTTGTGCGACCAAACTCGCCTGTTTGGCGAGTTGGGCGTCTTGCTCGATCTAACTCGCCTGTTTGGCGAGTTGGACTTGTCCAACTCACTAAACGGGCGAGTATTCAGCCCACGCTGCCGAACTCGCCCGTTCGGCGATTTAGACTGGTCCAACTCGCCGAACGGGCAAGTTGGTCAGCTCACACTAGTTAGCTTCAGTCGATCTGATTTGCCTGTTTGGCGAGTATGATTAATTCAACTCACCGAACGGGCGAGTTGGACGGTTCGCCCGGTCCAACTCGCATGTTTGGTGAATTAGAGTGCTTGGTTTGTTTCGCGCTCCGTTTCTCTTGATTCTTTAGCTCGGGAACTTTTGTCGTGATAGTGTTGAGACAGCTTTCGTGTGGAAACATAATTTTTGGACATTGATTTTTAGAGTATTATTTTTTACCCCAACAGGGTTCCAAGCTTGACTTAGGATCTTTAGAGTAAAGCTTGAGGGGGAGTGTTAACCTGAAGTGATAAAATGACTCACTAAAGGTCTATGTGCAAAGCTTGGCAAAACCCCCTTTGGAGACTGATCAAGATCTAAGGCGAGTCTGGAAGCTTATGTTGACCTAGAACAAGGATTAAGAATATTTACATTCAAGGAAGAAGACTTTGGAGAAGGTTTGGGATCAAATGGTTGAGATGTGCAAAAATAGGGCGACCGTACGGACCGTACAGACGTGGTCGACCCAGAATGCCCTTTCTCGACCATTTAAGTCATTTTAGGCTTGTGCAAAAATAGGGACCAAAACTGTACGGCCAAGGAATCTGTACACTCCCATTTCACGAAGACTTGGGTCACAAGGATATGGTCTTGTGAGGTTATCAAAGGGAGAAATATCCATTTAGCATCTTCAAGATGCCTTAGGAAACAACCAGGAAGGCCCCTTTCTCTCCAGTCGAGACGGAGCCATTTTTGTTCACTCATTTAGTCAAGGATTCAGCACTTGACAGCCTGTCCAAGACCAGATCACGCCTCAGACTCTTATTGGATACGCATGTGATCTTCCTGGTCCAAGCAATTCAAAGAAAGTTCATCCAGTGGTGAGACTTGTTCTCTTACTGTCTCGGAAGAGAGGTGGCAACAAGATGACTTCATGGTCTTGTCCATCCTTTAAAGCTCTTTAGAAAGATATATCCTTGAAGCCTACTTATATTGTGCGAGTGCTAAAGAGCTTTGGGAAACCTTAAACAAAATCTATGGGAACATTTCTAACATCAGTCGGGTCTTTGAAATCAAGAAAGCCATCAACAATCTGTCTCAAGAGAATGAGGAGTTCACTGCGCATCTGGGAAAGTTCAGAGCCCTTTGGTCTGAACTAGAGATGCTGAGACCTCAATCTATTGACCCAGATGTGTTGAATGAAATAAGGGGGCAAGACAAGGTGTTTGGTCTGCTCTTAAGGCTCAGTCCTACCTTCAATGACCTTATCAAGCATATCCTAAAGTCTGAAAAAATTCCCGTGCTTGAAGAGGTGTGTTCCCAAGTCCAAAAAGAGGAAGGGTCACACGGATTGTTTGAAGCAAAGGAGAGTCCACTCGTGGCGTCTCAACGTAAAGCATCTCCTCAGTCCAACAAGGCGGTTTACTAGAGGGAGGACAGAAGGGGTCACAAGTGCGAGCATTGCAAAAGAGATGGACACACCAAGGAGTGGTGTTGGGTATTGAACTCACATCTCAAACCTGCCAAGTTCAGATGAGCCGTGTCCATGGAGGTTCAAGGAATTAGCTCAGTTTACTTGGGTTGTAAGCAAGCCTCCTAAACTCTTAATAAGAGCTTGTGTCTTTATTTGGTTGTGCATTGAGAGATGTTGTGCCCCGGGATATCCTGACTTGTTTATTGCATTATCTTGTGTTACTGATTGCTTCTGTCATAGCTTATCCATCATAGACGTCCTGAAGCATTTAGAAGATGTCTAAGCTCTTGCATCATGTTTTTGATATTCTGTTTTGCATAAGCATCGGTGTGGTTGTTTAGTAATGTCTTGTGTTTTTTCATAGTTCTAATCATCATGAATGTGTTGTGAATTGAGTTGAATGTGTTGTGAATTGAGTAGAATGTCTCTGCTACTTGCATCATGAGTGATAAAGCTGTTTTGCATTCATAAAGAATTTAGGTTGTAATTTAATCCAGTTCAGTGTGCTTTGATGATAATGGCATAGTTAATCCATCAGAAATGTCAAGTAGGATTTAAAAGTATGTCTAAGCTACTTGAATCTATGGTTTTGCTTAAACTATTGCTCATTATTATATGTAGTTGTGTTCTTGCATTCTGTTTAGGGTGTTTTAAAATTGATCATATAAGTAGTTAGTTCATTCAGATTGAATCAATTGCATTCATATAGTTGATGTCTAAGATTGTTGCATTCATGTATGGTGCATTCAAAAATCCAGCCTAGTTGCAAGTGCATTGTTTCAAGCTTGCATTGCATCTAGAGAAGTTTAAATTGCTTACTCTTGTTCCTGTGATTTGCTGGTTTCAAGATTAATGCATTGTTGAGGCATTGGTGATCACACCAGATGTGTGATCTTGGTTTGGTCTCAGTGGGATGATCTAATCTTTTATTGAGTTGTGGTGATGTTAGGTACACAAGAAGTGATACAGTGACAAATCAAACCAAGGTGACAAGATAAAGGTCTAATGCCATTGCATATCATCACTGGACATGTCAGTCAAGAAACTACATGAAGTGTAGTGTGATTGAGTACGCAATGAGATGTTGATGCCATTGTATGATACCACTTGTACATGTAAGTCCCAAAGTCTACAGAAAGTGTCGAGTGGGATATCATAAAATGTGAGACTACCTTGTGAGGTCTCTTAAGGTGATTCAAACACCTTTAGTTCCTTATAAAAGGAAGAGAGCCAAAATTCACATGGGTTAGGACATCAAGTCTTGTAAAGACTGATGGTTCCTTAGGACCATGGAACTGCATACACTCAACTCACAAGCTTAGCTCATCCCCTAGTCTCGAAGTTAAGCTTGAGGGGGAATCTTAATATGCATTATCCATGGTCCAATATCAAGCCTTTGAAAGGACTTCAACAAACGATCATTCAACCGGATCTAAGAAGTGGTGTGTCTATGCAAAGAGGCTGTTAGGAGCAGTCTTGGTTATGTGTGTATAAAAGCTCTGTTCAATGCGGCCTCTATGGTGAGGTGATTGAAACTGAAGCTGAAGGATCCACACAACTTCCCATCAAGATGGTGTTGCCATGAAGAGGTTGCAACTGGCCAAGTGTGAGGGATTCAAGTGACAAACCAGTCATTCCTCACCCAAACAAAAGGGAAGTAACTTGAACTCAATTCAATTCAAGTCATTCATCATTTCTTTCTAAAATCTCGAAATGATACTGAAAATGTTTGATTAAATTGGTTCTTACTGTTGTGGTTAAATGGAATGTGTACTGGTGCATTTGTCTTAGTTAAAACCATCATTGATATCTTGCTTCATTAAAAGATTGTCTAAGTTGCTTGAGTTAATGGTTTTGTTTAGACTATTGTGCTTTGCCTAAGTAGTTTATCCATTTGAACCTAATGAATTCTTGATAAGTACTGATGTACCTTTGGGATAATGTATCAGGTACCATTACCATTGCTTGAGCCTCACTGAAGATGATCCTGGTCGTTTCCTAGCTTCTTTAAAGGTTGCTTGAAGTCAGTTGAGAGGGGGAACCCAAACAAGGTCTATGAAGAGGTCAAGCCGAGTTTGAAGTTTGTGCAAGCTATGAGTGTTGCTGCACCTGTTTAGGCCACGATCCAGAGTCCTTTGTGTCCAACCACACTGGTTCTAAGGCACAAAGGTTCAATGGCCAATCCCTAGGCCTTGAAGGATCTTACTCTTTTCTTTATCAAGGTTTTATCCCAAAGGGGGCTTTTATTTGGTAAAGTTTTTAATGAAGAGAGACTTCAGGGTTTGTTGGAACCGAATTTCACATTGTCGATTTTCGTTGATTTAGGAAGGCAAGGTAAACCTAGTTTTCCCAGAGGTCTTGGATTTTTTGTAAGCCAAAAACGTCAAGCGACCAAACAGTGAGAACAACAATATAACAATGAATTAGCAAAGACAAAAAGATAACAAAGAGGATCTTATTCGGAATCTTTGGTTTGAGCGTTACAACAGGTAAAGCCTTAGCGGAAAGAACCGTCGTAGAGTTCCTAGTTCTAACCTTGTAAGATAAATAACCTAGTTGAGTCGCAGCTCGATAACAGTAAGACGGAAATATGCCTTACTACCTTAAGTGTTATGTTTGCTCTGAGTAAGAATTTCGTGTCCATCTGCATCCTCAACCTCGAAGTTTTTATATACTCCTCCCAGAGACGGTTTTCTCTTTTCTCTTCTACCCTCGGTCGAATTTATCGCTTCGCGGAAATATTCCTTTTTCCTTCGATGTTCATGATTATCTTTGGAAACTTAACATTTATCTTTCGATCTTGACATTTATCTTCTGAACTTAGCATTTATCTCTTCCTGTAAAATAAAAGATAAACCATCATAACGATTAGGCTCGATTTTGGATAAAATTGCGAGTGGAATTTTAGCCGAGCTTTAGACCTTCTCGGGCCGTTTTTCAACTTAAGCGTTTTTGCGATTTTATCGAAAGAGCATTCCTAAAATGATGTCGTCCCCGACAAGAGTTAGGATCTTTTGTACAGTGCAGGAAACTTTAGGTGTTTAGTCAACCATTGCCGTTTTAAACGATCGATCCAAACTTTATACGAGAGAATGAGTTTTTATGGTAAATTTCCAACATCAATCTCGATCGAGACAAAACAAAGATAAGCTCGATCCGTTTTCGAAGGGGGGAGTTATGAGGATGGGACGAAATTGAAATGATTGATCCAACTCGCACGAAATTGAATGGATTGATCCAACTCGCCGAACGGGCGAGTTAGATTGCTTGTGTGACCCAACTCGCCTATTTGGGGAGTTGGATTGGTCCAACTCCTCGATCGGGCGATTTGGGCGTCTTGCTCGATCCAACTCCCCCGTTCGGCAGTTGGTTGTCTTGTTCGATCCAACTCACCGAACGGGCAAGTTGGGTAATCCACGCTGCCCAACTCGCCCGTTCGGCGAGTTGGACGGTTCGTCTGGTCCAACTTGCCTATTTGGTGAATTGGACTGCTTGGTCGGTTTCGCGCTCCGTTTCTCTTGAGTCTTTAGAGTCTTTAGCTCGGAACTTTTGTTGGGATGGTGTTGAGACAGCTTTCATGTAGAAACACAATCTTTAGACGTTGATTTTGAGAGTACCATTTTTTACCCCAATAGTTAGCCCCCAGTTCGCAAGTTTCAAGCACGATTCTTGTGGGCGAGTGAGCGTGTAATCGGAATCCGTGGTAAAAATTGATTTTTCTCGAAAAGTTTTTCCCGATTATTTTAATGCGGAAAATCCTTCAACTTTTGTTTCTTCTATAAATATAGCTTCCCATGTTTCATTCTCTCCACACTCTCCCATTTTCTTAAGTTCTCATTGCATTCTCTCTTAGAAATTTCTCTTCACTGAGATGTCTTCTTCTAGGAATTTTTAGAAGAGTAGTGATGCGAGATGAGCAACGCCGCCGGTGCGAGCTCGTCGGATATCCCTACAGAATTTCTTTCATTTCAGAACGAGTTAGCTCTTCGTGAGGCGAGGAGATGGCAAAACCCGCATGCGGCATGCCTCTGAGACATGCTGCTCCAGCTATACCTTGACTCTCGAGGTTCCCCCCCTCGTGGGCGATGCTATTCCTGCCGGAGGAGAGATCGCCGCGTATGTGTTGGTAACTGAGGCAGAGGTTCAGCCGTCGGGTTCCTCTACGACCCCGGTCCATGTCGTCGATGTGGAACCGGTTCAAGAATCAATACCTCCTCCCCCAGCCAAGAGGGAGGTTGTCTTAGGGTTGCCTGCACCTAGTACGATTTCGTCTCCTACACCGAAGGGTCGTAAGAGACCTTGTGCTAATTCCGACGCGGCCAAGAAGAGAAGGTGCACTAAGGACTCCGAGGCTGATCCTCTGCCTGGGACGGTGTCCACACATCGCGCCAAGGTGTGTTTCAAGAAAAGTCTTCTTCCTTTCTCGTCCCTTTTGCCTACCGATCGTTTCTTGACCGCCTCGTTTCCTTTCCTTCAAAGTTTGTCTCATTGATCGATAGGATGATCAGCGCGTGCGGGTCAGAAGCCGACCGTCTTGCTATGGAGTTGGCGGAGTCGCGAGAGAGGTCGTTGCAGCTTGAAGGGAAGTTAAAGGTTATCGAGGATGCTCATTCCCTTGAGATAACTCAGTTCGAGTCTTAGATCGGCGAGCTGGAGCGGGATCTTGGGAATAACGCAAGCTCTTTCCTTAAGGCGAAAGAGGCGAAGACGACTAAGTTGTTGGATTTGCGACGGCTAAAGCGTAGGATCAAGAGTGAGGAGTAGTCGTCGGTTGGTGCGATCGGCAAGGCCAAAGAAGCCGTCCGTGTCGAGTTCGGACCCGTTTAGAGAGGATCGCAGAATCCCTTGATTCCTTGGCGGTTGTCCGAGTCAGGGACTTGGCATTGGCAGGCCCCGACGGAGGTATGAAAGAGGTCCAGTTGTTTTGCGGTGTCGCACCTCCGTCTCCGCGAACACAGGAGGTCAAGCTTTATGCTTGTAGGGCTTAGTTAGTGGACGCGGACGGAGACTTCGACCTGATACTTGCGGACCTGAAATCCGAGTGCATCCTCCCGCCTTGCTCGGGCGACGCTTAAGGTTAGGGTCCCATAGCCGAGGAAGGTGGAGGCGAGGCGATTCCGAGTCCAGAATGGGTGATTGGTGAAGGTGAGGCTTTGCGTGCGGAGGATGATTGAGTTTGCAGTCCCGTGTGAAACTTTGTTTATTTTAATGTTATTGTTTGTTTTTTTGCTCTGGCCGAGTGTGGCCGTGTTTTTATCTCGGACTGGCCGCTTGTGGCTTTAAATCCCCATCACTTCTGCGACTTTTTAATGAACTTTGTCCCTTCTTTTTCCAAGGTTTTATTGAGCATTGATATGGGTGAAGGAGTTTAAGAAGATTTGGATTTTAAGTATAGAGGGAAGGATACGAGTTGTCATCTCGCTCCCAACTCTTTTGCTGATCGTCCTATTCGTCGCTCGTTCAAGATGTTTGAGAAGATTTCCAAAGTTTCGAGAGCGATTAGATATGGACGAAGACATGCTTTCAAGATCTCTGATCTTTTCGATATAATACCTTGAGACGTTAGAGACCAGTGTGTTGGGTTTAGGGCAAGACCTAGGTCTAATCACAGTTCTAGGGGGTGCAGTGACTACTTCGACTTACGTTTCCCATATCAATCTTGACCTGATTGCATCCCGATTTAGAGTCCGCGATATGTTCTCGGCTTATGTGACTCATATATTAGGAATCGAGCATCTCTTCGGGGACAATTTTTAAGTCTCTCGAAAGTGCTGACCAAAATTTATGATTTCTTTTATAGCACTATTACCTTTGTGTCGGGTGTTCGAGAGCTATCTCTACGAGATGGCTTAGACTGTTTAGGACGTCAAGAGTTTGTTGTGATCATCAACAAACTTAAAGGCAGGCATTACTCTTTGCGAAGAACACGTGTTAAGATGGTGTATGTTTTATAGTCGCAATTGGACTGTTTTTTAAAGCGAGTATTCCTTTTCGGAAAGCTCTGACTAAAAACAGGGTCCTTCTAGCGTTAGCGACGTCTCGTTGTATTGAATGTTAAATTCTTTACACCGTTTTTAAACTAAGGGAATTACGAGATGGAGTGTTCGGATGATAGACAGATTTTTGGAGGTTTTCTGTCGTGTTAAAAATTTTGAAAGTACCGAGTCTAGGAGCGGAATTTTTTTTTTAATTTTTAGGAGTATATGAGTATACGTATACGTACCCCCCCTTTTAATGATGGGGTACAGCTGAGCTCATCTTTCGACGAATTGCCTACGTACCCTCTTCAAGGATCAAGCCGTCTCTTAGTTCAGTTCCAAGCATTGTTTAGTGGTAGTATTTCTTGAGGTGCATCGCGTTCCAAGTTCTCAGAATTTTTATGTCTTGCATATTCGCAATTTCGTACGACCCTGTTCGGACAACTTTTATGACTTTGTATGGTCCTTCCCAGTTTCCTTCGATTTTTTCAGCGTTCCGTTCGACGGTGTTCTGGAAAACTTTTTGAAGGACTAGGTCACCTTCTTTGAATATGCGGCTGCGCACGTTAGTGTTCTAGTACTTTGCGGCCGCCTGCTGATAGTTTTGAATTCGTATAAGGGCCTGGTCCCAGCGTTCGTTGATCAGATCGAGCTCATCAAGCAGCATCAGATTGTTTGACTCTTCTCGTTCTAAGAGTAACCTTCTGCGTACTCTGGGAAATATGACCTCCGCTGGATCATGCATTTTTCTCCACATACGAGGGCGAACGAGTTTTCTCCCGTTCCACGTCTCGGAGTTGTGCGATGCGACCATAGGACTCCTTCAAGTTCCTCAGCCCATCTACCCTTTTTGGCGTCCAAACGTTTTTTAACTCCATAAAGGATGGTCTTGTTAGTAGTTTCGGCTTAGCCATTGCATTGCGGTATCTAGGGGTTGATTTTGTTAGTCGTATCTTCAATTTTTTGCAGAAGGCCTCGAATCTGGTCAAACTAAACTAAGATACGTTGTCTGTTATCGTACGGGACTCCATGCCTGCAAACAATGTTTTCCATACTGAGCTTTCGACTTGAGCGTACTTAATTCTTGCGTAAGAGTCTGCCTCAACCCATTTCGGAAAAAAAATCTATCAAGACCAGCATGAATTGTTTTTGCTTTGACCTATGCATGGGTCCGAATATATCCATCAACCATCACATGAATGGGTATGGTGCCGATATCGATGAGAGGACCTCTGCCGGTTGATGGATATTAGGGGTGTGCCTTTGGTACTTCTCGCATTTCCGCGCAAAGTTCTCACAATCTTTGATCATTGTTGGCCAGTAGTGTCTGTGGCGTTTGATTTTGACTGCGAGAGATCTTCCACCAGAATGATTTCTGCAGGACCCAGGGTGGACCTCTTCCATTACCTTTCGTGCCTTCTCTCCTTCTATGCAGGTCATGAGTGGCCCGGAAAATATCCACTTGTAGAGTTCTCCTTCAACCAAGATGTATCGCGCGGATTGGGTTTTAATCTTTCGGGCTACCCATTTTTCTGCCGGGAGTATCCCATCGGTAATGTAGGCACAGATTGTCTTAGTACAAGTTTTGTCGAAGCCGTACTCTATCCGCTCGACTCTTGCGTGGCTTGGTCATTGACTTCGTTGGTATCTCCGTCGGTAGTTGATTAGGTTTATGACAACAGGTGGTCCGATGCTAAGATGTTCTATGAATTCTACGGGAATCACCCTGCTTAATCCTGAATCCGAACTGGAAGCCAGGGCGGCTTGGGTGTCGGCCAGGGCATTTTCAGCTCGAGGGACCTGGGTGAGTACAAACTGGTTGAAACTTCTAGCTAAGTCTCGAACAAGTTTTAAGTAAGCGTCCATTCTTTTGTCTCTTGCTTCGTATTCCCCGCTGTATTGGCTCGCCACAAGTTTGGAGTCACAGTAGGCGTGAATGTTGCGTATTTTTAAGGCGTGAGCCAATCGTAATCCTGCGATCAGGCTTTGTACTCGGCTTTGTTATTCGAGGCATGGAAGATTAGTATGACTATTATAGTACTTCCCCCGGTTGTGACATGACTCGGATCCCGATCCCAGAACCCTGCTTGGATGAAGATCCGTCACCATGGAGGGTCCAGGTCGAGTCGGGTTCTTGATTGGTTGTGCACCCCGCAGGGAGTTCTACTAAGAAATCAGCGAGTACTTGCGATTTTGCGCAAGTTTTTGCTCGATACTCGATGTCGTACTCGCTTAGTTTAATTTCCCATTTTGCTAACCTCCCAGATTGACTGGGGCTATGTAAGATATCCCGCAGTGGAAATGATGTGAGTACTGCGATTATATGGGACTGAAAGTATGGCCTTAGCTTTTGTGCTGACATTACCACCGCCACTGCCAAATTTTCCATCATTGGATAGTGTGTCTCTGCGTCGAGAAAAGTTTTGCTTACGTAAAAGATAGGCTTTCGCTCGTTCTGTTCCTCTCGGATAAGGACGTCGCTTACAGCCATGGTTGATACTGCGATGTACAGGAACAATGGTTCCTCTTCTACAGGTTTTGAGAGTATCAGGGACTGGCCAAGTAGTGCTTCAGCTGTTGGAAAGCCTTTTCATATTCTTCGGTCCATTTGAATTTTTTATTCCCCTTCAAAGTGTCATAGAAAAGCAAACATTTTTTCGTTAATCGTGAGATAAATCTGTTAAGCGTTGCCACTATTCTGGTCAATCTCTGTACCTCTCGTTTCTTTTTCAGAGATGCCATTTCGATCAGCCGGTAATTTGTTTCGGGTTAGCCTCGATCCCACGGTAGGTGATGAGGTACCCAAGGAACTCTCCCGATACCACTGCGAACCTGCAATTCATGGGGTTCAATTTCATATTGTAGAGGTTTAGCCTTTCAAATCATTCTTGGAAGTGGGTGATATGATCTTGCTCTTCGAGAGATTTTACGAGCATGTCGTCGATGTACACCCCCATTGTTTTTCCGAGCTGTTCAGAGAACATACAGTTGACGAGCCATAGATAAGTTGTGCCAACATCCTAGAGACTGAACGACATTACCTTGTAACAGTAAGTGCCGCGGTCAGTTATGAATGCAGTTTTTTCTTGATCATCGGGGTTCATCCTAATCTGATTGTACCCAGAGAATGCATCCATATAGGACAAGAGTTTGTTCCCTGTCGTTGCTTCGACTAAGGGGTCAATATGTGGCAGTGGGAAGTTATCCTTTGGACATGCCTTATTGAGATTGGTGAAATCGACGCAGACTCTCCACTTTCCGTTCTTCTTTTTGACAACAACTGGGTTGGTGAGCCATTCGGGATACCTGACCTCTGTTATTGACCCGACTTTTAGGAGTTTTTTTACCTCCTCGTTGACCGCGCCAACGCGTTCTGGTCCCAAATTTCGACTCTTTTGTTTGACAAGCTTGAAAGCCAAGTCAATGTTGAGCTTGTGACATGTGACGCTGATGTCAATCCCTGGCATATCTTCTGCGGCCCATGCGAATATGTGCAAGTTCTCCTTCAAACAAGCTGTAAGCTCGATTTTCAGAGATTCGGGTACGCACCGATTTCTACGCAACGATCTGGGAATGGTTTGCATAAGCATACCGAGACAACGGGATCGCAGCTTGGTTCGCATTTTCCTTCCAAAGCTTTGGTTGCTCGCAACTGCCAAATGGTTTCAGTCTCGTCCTACTCTGGGGGTTGTCAACGGCAGACGATTTCTTTTTCTTTTTAAGCGGAACCTCAACTGATGGATTCTTCTGTTTTGATTCTGCGGCAAAGCAAACTTGCGAGAATCTTTGATCTCCCCAGATGGTCTCGAGTCCACGAGGGGTTGGGAACTTGGGGCACATGTGGTACGTTGACAGGATTGCTTGCATTGAGTTCAACAATGGGGTTCTTACGATCGCGTTGTAAGATGTGGGTTGATCGTTGACTAAGAACTCCACAAATTTTGACATGCTACAGGCTTTGCCGAGAGGTTGATTTTGCTGAGAGTCATGGTAGCTTATCCCGAGAGTCCTACTATCGGGTTTGGTTCTTCCGCGATTTCGGACAGACGGATTTCCAATTTTCTCAAGTGTGTCTTTGAAGATGATGTTGACCAAGCTTTCGGTGTCGAAAAATATCCTCGCCACATCGATATCCTAGACTGTTAGTTCAATGACAAGGAGGTTGTTGAGAGGTTTGACTAGGTCGGTCGTTACTCTTTCCTTGAAGGAGATGTCATCGTTGTCTGTCTCATTAGGCATATTATGTCTCAAACGTTTGGTGGTTTTTCGAGTTAGAGAATCCGAGGTCCCCCTCCTTCTAGCACCAAATTGTGGGAACCAAAATTCGCACTGTCGATTTCCTTTGATTTAAGAAGGCAAGGTAAACCTAGCTTTCCCAGACGTCTCGGATTCTTCTAAGCCAAAAATGTCAAGCGACCAAACAGTGAGAACAACAATATAACAATGAATTAATAAAGACAAAAAGAGAACAAAGAGGATCTTATTATGAATCTGTGTTTTAAGCGTTACAACTGGTAATGCCTTAGCGGAAAGAACCTTCGGCGAGTTCCTAGTTCTAATTTTGTAAGACCTGAATAACCTAGTTGAGTCGTAGCTTGATAATAGTAAAACGAAAATATGCCTAATTGCCCTAAATGCTATGTTTGCTTTGAATAAGAATTTTCATGTCCTTCTACATCCTCAACCTTGAAATTCTTATATACTCTTCCCAGAGGCGTTTTGCTCTTTCTCCTTCTACCCTCGGTCAAATTTATCGCTTCGCGGAAATATTCTTTTTCCTTTGATCTTGTGATTATCTTAGAAAACTTAACATTTATCTTCCGATCTTGACATTTATCTTTCAAACTTAATATTTATCTCTTCCTGCAAAATAAAATAGAAACCATCATAAAGACTGGGCTAAATTTTGGATAAAATCGCGAGTAGGCTTTTAGTCAAGATTTAGACCTTCTCCGGCCGTTTTTCGACTTAAGCGTTTTTTTGATTTAATCGATAGAGCATTCCTAAAATATGCCATCCCAACAGGAGTTAGGATGTTTCCCATAGTGAAGGCAACTTTAGTTGTTTAGTCAACCATTGTCGTTTTTCTTGATCGATCTGGACTATATACAAGGGAACGAGTTTTGACGATAAAGTTCCAACATCAATCTCGATCGAGACGAAACAAAGATGAGCTCGATTCGTTTTTGAAGGAGGGAGTTAAGAGCATGGGATGAAATTGGATTGATTGATCCAACTCACCGAACGGACGAGTTGGATTGCTTGTGCGACCAAACTCGCCTGTTTGGCGAGTTGGGCGTCTTGCTCGATCTAACTCGCCTGTTTGGCGAGTTGGACTTTTCCAACTCACTAAACGGGCGAGTATTCAGCCCACGCTGCCGAACTCGCCCGTTCGGCGATTTAGACTGGTCCAACTCGCCGAACGGGCAAGTTGGTCAGCTCACACTAGTTAGCTTTAGTCGATCTGATTTGCCTGTTTGGCGAGTATGATTAATTCAACTCACCGAACGGGCGAGTTGGACGGTTCGCCCGGTACAACTCGCATGTTTGGTGAATTAGAGTGCTTGGTTTGTTTCGCGCTCCGTTTCTCTTGATTCTTTAGCTCGGGAACTTTTGTCGTGATGGTGTTGAGACAACTTTCGTGTGGAAACATAATTTTTGGACGTTGATTTTTAGAGTATTATTTTTTACCCCAACAGGGTTCCAAGCTTGACTTAGGATCTTTAGAGTAAAGCTTGAGGGGGAGTGTTAACCTGCAGTGATAAAATGACTCACTAAAGGTCTATGTGCAAAGCTTGGCAAAACCCCTTTGGAGACTGATCAAGATCTAAGGCGAGTCTGGAAGCTTATGTTGACCTAGAACAAGGATTAAGAAGTGTTTACATTCAAGGAAGAAGACTTTGGAGAAGGTTTGGGATCAAATGGTTGAGATGTGCAAAAATAGGGCGACCGTACGGACCGTACAGACGTGGTCGACCCAGAATGCCCTTTCTCGACCATTTAAGCCATTTTAGGCTTTTGCAAAAATAGGGACCAAAACTGTACGGCCAAGGAATCTGTACACTCCCATTTCACGAAGACTTGGGTCACAAGGCAAGGATATGGTCTTGTGAGGTTATCCAAGGGAGAAATACCCATTTAGCATCTTCAAGATGCCTTAGGAAACAACCAGGAAGGCGCCTTTCTCTCCAGTCGAGACGGAGCCATTTTTGTTCACTCATTTAGTCAAGGATTCAGCACTTGACAGCCTGTCCAAGACCAGATCACGCCTCAGCCTCTTATTGGATACGCATGTGATCTTCCTGGTCCAAGCAATTCAAAGAAAGTTCATCCAGTGGTGAGACTTGTTCTCTTACTGTCTCGGAAGAGAGGTGGCAACAAGATGACTTCATGGTCTTGTCCATCCTTTAAAGCTCTTTAGAAAGATATATCCTTGAAGCCTACTCATACTGTGAGAGTGCTAAAGAGCTTTGGGAAACCTTAAACAAAATCTATGGGAACATTTCTAACATCAGTCGGGTCTTTGAAATCAAGAAAGCCATCAACAATCTGTCTCAAGAGAATGAGGAGTTCACTGTGCATCTGGGAAAGTTTAGAGCCCTTTGTTCTGAACTAGAGATGCTGAGACCTCAATCTATTGACCCAAATTTGTTGAACGAAAGAAGGGAGCAAGACAAGGTGTTTGGTCTGCTCTTGACCCTCAGTCCTACCTTCAATGACCTTATCAAGCATATTCTAAGGTCTGAGAAGCTTCCCGTGCTTGAAGAGGTGTGTTACTAAGTCCAAAAAGAGGAAGGGTCACACGGATTGTTTGAAGCAAAGGAGAGTCCACTCCTGGCGTCTCAAGCTGAAGCATCTCCTCATTCCAACAAGTTACAAGAGGGAGGACAGAAGGGGTCTTAAGTGTGAGCATTGCAAAAGGGATGGACACACCAAGGAGAGGTGTTGGGTACTGAACTCACATCTTAAACCTGCCAAGTTCAGATGAGCCGTGTCCATGGAGGTTCAAGGAATCAGCTAGGATTCCTTGGGTTGTAAGCAAGCCTCCAAAACCCTTAATAAGAGCTTGTGTTTTTATTTGGTTGTGCATTTAGTGATCTTGTGGCCCAGGATCTTCTCGCTTGTTCATTGCATTGTCTTGTGTTACTGATTGCTTCTACCATAGCTTATCCATCATAGATGTCCTGAAGCATTTAGAAGATTGTCTAAGCTCTTTCATCATGTTTTTGATAATTTGTTTTGCATAAGCACCAGTGTGGTTGTTTAGTAATGTCTTGTGTTTTTTCATAGTTCTAATCATCATGAATGTCTAGGATCTTGCATCATGAGTGATAAAGCTGTTTTGCATTCATAAGCATTTAAGTTGTTATTCAATCTGGTTCAGTGTGCTTTGATGATAATGGCATAATTAATCCATCACAGATTTCAAGTAGGATTTAGAAGTATGTCTAAGCTACTTGAATCTATGGTTTTGATTAAATTATTGCTCATTATCATGTCTAGTTGTGTTCTTGCATTCTGTATAGTGTTTTTTAAAAAATATCATATAAGTGGTTAGTTCATTCAGATTGAATCAATTGCTTTCATATAGCTGATGTCTAAGATTGATGCATTCATGTATGGTGCATTTAAAAATCCAGCCTAGTTGCAACTGCATTGTTTCAAGCTTGCATTGCATCTAGAGAAGTTTAAATTGCTTACTCTTGTTCCTGTGATTTGCTGGTTTCAAGATTAATGCATTGTTGAGGCATTGGTGATCAAACCAGATGTGTGATCTTGGTTTAATCCCTGGGATGATCTAATCTTGCATTGAGTTGTGGTGATGTTAGGTACACAAGAAGTGATACACTGACAAATCAAACCAAGGTGACAAGATAAAGGTCTAATGTCATTGCATACCATCATTGGAAGTGCCAGTCCACAAACTACATGAAGTGTAGTGTGATTGAGTACGCAGTGAGAGGCTGATGCCATTGTATGATACCACTTGGACATGTAAGTCCCAAAGTCTACAGAAAAGTGTAGAGTGGGATATCATACAATGAGAGACTACCTTGTGAGGGTTCGTAAGCTGATTCAAACACCATTAGTTCCCGGTATAAGGAAGAGAGCTAAAACTCACAAGGATTAGGACATCAAGTCTTGTAAAGACTGATGGTTCCTTAAGACCATGGAACTGCATATACTCAACTCACAAGCTTAGCTCATCCTCTAGTCTCGAAGTTAAGCTTGAGGGAGAGTGTTTATATGCATGATCCATGGTCCAATATCAAGCCTTTGCAAGGACTTCAACAAAGGATCATTCAACCGGATCTAAGAAGTGGTGTGTCTATGCAAAGAGGCTGTTAGGAGCAGTCTTGGTTATGTGTGTATAAAAGCTCTGTTCAATGCGGCCTCTATGGTGAGGTGATTGAAACTGAAGCTGAAGGATCCACACAACTTCCCATCAAGTTGGTGTTGCCATGAAGAGGTTGCAACTGGCCAAGTGTGAGGAATTCAAGTGACAAACCAACCATTCTTCATCCAAACAAAAGGGAAGTAACTTGAACTCAATTCAATTCAAGTCATTCATCATTTCTTTCTAAAATCTCGAATTGGTTCTTACTGTTGTGGTTAACTGGAATGTGTACTGGTGCATTTGTCTTAGTTAAAACCATCATTGATATCTTGCTTCATTAAAAGATTGTCTAAGTTGCTTAAGTTAATGGTTTTGTTTAGACTATTGTGCTTTGCCTAAGTAGTTTATCCATTTGAACCTAATGAATTCTTGATAAGTACTGATGTACCTTTGGGATAATGTATCAGGTACCATTACCATTGCTTGAGCCTCACTGAAGATGATCATGGTCGTTTTCTAGCTTCTTTAAAGGTGGCTTGAAGTCAGTTGAGAGGGGGAACCCAAACCAGGTCTGTGAAGAGGTCAAGCTGAGTTTGAAGTTTGTGCAAGCTATGAGTGTTGCTACACCTGTTTAGGCCACGATCCTGAGTCCTTTGTGTCCAACCACACTGGTTCTAAGGCACAAAGGTTCAATGGACAATCCCTAGGCCTTGAAGGATCTTACTCTTTTCCTTATCATGGTTTTATCCCTAAGGAGGGTTTTCTTTGGTAAGATTTTTAATGAGGAGAGCCTTCAGGGTTCCAAACTTGACTTAGGATCTCTCAAGTCAAGCTTGAGGGGGAATGTTAACCTGAAGTGAGAAAATGACTCACTAAATATCTATGTGCAAATATTGGCAAAACTCCTTTTGAGACTGAGTAAGATCTAAGGAGGGTCCAAAAGCTTATGTTGAGCTAGAACAAAGATTAAGAAAGGTTTACATTCAAGGAAGAAGACTTTGGAGGAGTTTGGGATCAAATTGTTGAGATGTGCAAAAATAGGGCAACCGTACGGACTGCATGGACCGTACAGACGTGGTCGTCCGTACGGTCGTGGTCGACCCATAATGCCTTTTCTCAACCATTTAAGCCATTTTAGGCTTGTGCAAAAATAGGGACCAAAAGTGTACGGCCAAGGAATCCGTACACTCCCCCTTTCACGAATACTTGGGTCACAAGGCAAGCATATGGGCGTGTGGGTTATCCAAGGGAGAAAGATCCATTTAGCATCTTCAAGATGCCTTAGGAAACAACCAGGAAGGTGCCTTTCTCCCCAGTCCACACGGAGCCATTTATGTCCACTCATTCAATCAAGGATCCAGCACTTGACAGCCTGTCCAAGACCAGACCACGCCTCAGCCTCTTATTGGATATGCATGTGAGCTTCCTGGTCCAAGCAATTCAAATTGAGGCTCCTCCTTCCTTTGAGTCCACATGCTTGCTCTAATTTATTTGGTAAACCCTTGTAAAGCATAGTTCCCTATATATATTTCTGTAATGTCGACTAGAATAGATAAGTTGAGAAGTTTCTCCTCTTCATAATCTCTTAGTCTTTTCTACTCTCTATACTCAAGTCTCTGGTTCATTAGTCTTCTAATCTCATGCAGTTTCTTTATTCTCTTAAGTCTCTCACGAATCTTCATCAGTCTCCCTCTCCATTTGCATCAAGTCTCATCCGCATCATCTTTAGTTATGTTCTTCATCACTTGAGCTCTGAAAACTTTCAAAAGTAACTTGATGAAAATGAAGTGCACCACACGAGGAATGAGAAGACTCGTGATACAACACAAACTCTCTGGGCCATAGAGTCTCACAAGGCAAAGAGAAGGAGACTATTTTACTATAATATTTAGAATTTTTTAAGTAAATTGTTAAATGTTAATATTTATTTTGTTAGTTAATTATATGTAATAGTAAAAATTTAATTTATTGTAAATGTTTTTAGATTTTTTAGATTTGTAAATTTAATTATTTCAACATTTAATTTAATTTTATATATTTTAAGATATTAATTTAAAAATAATAAATTAAATTGATGATTTGTCATAATATGATTGGTGGACTTAAATCCTATGTGGATATCCTCAATAAATTTATTGCTTTATACATTTTAAATGTTTTTAGATTTTTTTGTTTTGTTACTATTATCGTTAGCATTTTTTAAGTAAGATTTAAAATGTTAATATTTTTTGTTAGTTTAATTTATATATGTCATATTAGTTTCGTTTTCAATATTGTTTTGGAAATATTAACATTTTTAAAAATAATAAATTAATATAAGAATGTGTCATAAATCCAAATCATATGTGAACGCTCTCAATAACTTATAGTCTCAACTTTTATATATATATATATATATATATATATATATATATATATATATATATATATATATATATATATATATATATATATATATATATATATATAGATTAGTATAGATCACCTTACAAAATTACATTTTCATTTTATTCCTAGCCCTCCTTCATTTTTAGGATATGTTAATTTCTTCCATGAGATCCACGCGGTGTATTACTTTCTATTTGAATATAGATTTTAAATTTGAATGATACAAAATCATATAAAATCTGCAACTATGATTAGGAAACAAAAAGATCTTGAGTAATTTTGTTGGTATCGTTCCAACAATAATTAAACAGAAAACAATGCCAAAACATTTGACCAAACTTGATAATTGGTATCAAACTGTTGGGAAAATTAAAATCCCTTTAAATAAATTTAATAGCAATCTATTTCTTTTATGGAATAAAATAAATAACATATTTAGAAAACTGATGCATAAACTGTATTAGATTTTTCTCTATAATTGGATTGTCAATTTTTAGAGGGCAAATCTCCCAAATAACTCTTTTTGAAGTTGTTGTCACAAAAATAACCCTCAAAAACAAAAATGACAAATCTAGCTTTTTTTTATTTTCAAAAAATTAATTTTTATTTTATTTTTTTCAATTTTAAACTTCATCCCTTAATTCCCACCCCATAACTCTAAACCCTAAGTCTAAATTAGTTAACCCAAGGGTTAACAAAATGACTAATATACATTTATACCCCTTGGGTTAACTAATCTAGACTTAGGGTTTAGAGTTATGGAGTGAGATTTTGGGGGTGAGGTTTAAAATTGAAAAAAATAAAATAAAAATTAATTTTTTGAAAATAAAAAAAGACCAAATTTGTCATTTTTGTTCTTGAGGATTATTTTTGTGACAAAAACTTTTTTAGGGTTATCTTAGGGTATTTCTCATTTTTAGAATAGAATAATATGAAAAAATCTTTTCTGTTTATTTCATAATCTATATTATTATTTGTAAAGTGATTTTTCGCATTTGAGCTCTCACATTAAAAGTTAGAACGTTTATTTCATAATTTAATGCTTTATTTAAAATTTTCAAAAATGTAAATAATAACTTATCTTTCTGATTTTTGAATTAATAAAATATAAAATAATAAGGAGGAATCCTAAGTATTTATAAGAAGATTATACATGTATATGCGGGCAAAACACCAATTTTTTTTATTATTTAGTGGATAAAGTAAAACATTTATTCTTTCAATTCGACAAAAAAAACAAATAATAATTCTATTATAATTTTGATTATGAATATATTCCATTTTCGTATTTTATTCCTTAAATTTCAATTATTTTTTATTCAACTAATTCTATTTTATATTTACCTGTTAATTTTCTTCTTAAAGGGTCGAAAGTATTTAAATATTTCATATATATTAACAGAAATTGTAAAGGAAAAAAGAAAGCAACAGCCTCAACAATAACAAGAACAAAATCCCGTTCTCTAAAACTACTCGATCTTCTTGTCTTTCAAATAGGGTTTCATTCTGGCGTAGCTATTTAATCGAATTACCTCTCGTTTCTGGGTTTCTTCGAATTGCTACACACGAAGGAATATATATATATATATATATGAGAAAAGAGTGATCAATTCTTTGATTCTGGGAATGGAGCAGTTTGTCAACTTCATCATTCGACCTCCAAGGTGAACCTGAGATTTGATTTTGAAAGTCTTTTATTTTTGTCTTTCGATCTATCGATTTCAATTTTGCGATTCGTTTTAGGAATTTGAGATTTCAACTTTGTCAGAAGATTCAGATTCTGTTGGCTCCTAATTTTGAATATTCTTATAATAGTGTTTAAGATTTTTGAGCTGTTACTACTTTAAGAGATTATAAACATCTATCACAAGATTTTTGACTTGTGTGATGCAGAGCTGAGTACGACCCTGAACATGATCTCTTGGAAAAGGACTTCATGATGAAAGGTAGATGGTATCACAGGAAGGATTTAGAGGTAACAACAGCTTTCTAGTTTGTTTCAACTATGGCGGTTGTTTCTTCTTACAAAGTCTAATCTATGATGTGTCTAATATATAGTTTTTGAACCTATCTTGGTAATAATAAGCAAATGGATGTCAAAGAAGAAAGCTTAACTCCTAATTAGCAAGTGAAAAAGTGTTTTCATCAGCTATCTTTTTTTTCGTTTCGAGTGTTAACGAATGTGTCTGTGGCAGGTTAAAAACAGTAGAGGAGATGTTCTCCAGTGTAGTCATTACATGCCTGTTGAACTCCCTGAAGGAAAGCCTTTGCCCTGTGTTATATATTGCCACGGAAACAGGTTTACATTTGATTTGAGTCCTTGTGTTGCTCCTCTTAGTTTTTAGTATTGTCTAATGGTACCGCAATTCTATTCAGTGGATGTAGAGCGGATGGTAGCGAAGCCGCAGTTGTGTTGTTGCTTTCAAACATCACAGTTTTCACCCTTGACTTTTCGGGATCTGGTCTCTCTGGTGGGGAACATGTCACCTTGGGCTGGAACGAAGTATGTTCTTCTTTAATCATTCCTTTGGAGTAAACATGTTTGTCCATTTGTTACATACCCTTGTAAACCATTAGGTTTTGCTATCGCCTATAGATGTACGGGTACCCTATTTTCATCTTTATGAAGACTGTAGAAACTATACGAAAATTTCATGTATAATTCCCTGACCAGTTTGTGTTTTTTTCTTTCTCCACCCATGAAGTCACTGTATATTCTGAGAAATGAGTGATCATTCTTTTTACAGAAGTTAAAAATGTTGTTGTGAGTGCTTGCAGAAGGATGATCTGAAGGCTGTGGTTGAGTATTTGCGGCAGGATGGAAATATATCTCTGATTGGGTTATGGGGGCGTTCGATGGGTGCTGTTACTAGGTTCGTTGTTCTGTCTTGCACGAAGTTTCAGTTAATGCATGGAACTTGGATCAATGATAATTAGTTTACGTGGTGAAACTTTCACTAGTTTTAGAGGGCTGAATAGGTGCTGTGGTACTTCGGTCAGTTGCTATACCTATCACATGTTACACATCAACCAATCACCATAAGAGATTAGATGAAGTTATAAAAATAAGCAACTTATTATTGCAAGCACTTGTCCTGCCTGCTAAACTGTGATATAATTGTGTTGAATCATCCTCTCTGTTTACAGCTTGATGTATGGAGCTGAGGATCCTTCCATTGCAGGAATGGTTCTAGACAGCCCCTTCTCCGTTTTGGTTGATCTGATGATGGAACTTGTAGATACATATAAGTTCCCTCTACCGAAGTTCACTGTAAGTAATTTTAAAATGTTTCTTGTTGGATTTTTTTATTTCGACTACAAGGTTTCCGCATTGCTTTTTAAAATGGTTTTAATTCTCTTTCCATTGCATATTCAGGTGAAATTTGCAATACAATTTATGCGTAGAGCTATTCAGAAAAAAGCGAAGTTTGATATAATGGATCTGAACACCATCAAGGTTGTGTTCTCTACTCATTGGTCCCTTTTATTCACTTGCATAAGCTCTGATCTATGCAACATCATTTTTGCTTGTCATGATCATCATGTTTATTTGTTGATCTTCCATGCTGCAGGTGGCAAAATCTAGTTTTGTTCCGGTTTTATTTGGACATGCCTTAAATGATGACTTTATCCGCCCTCATCATTCAGATCGTATATATGAAGCCTATGTAGTAAGCTTCCAATTCTTGATAGCCTTCCTTCATCTTTCCCATGTGCTCTTCTGGTAGCCTCCATCTGCTTTAGCTATAAACATCTTGCTTATTCTTGTAGGGCGACAAAAACATCGTCAAGTTTGAGGGAGACCATAACTCTCCACGGCCTCAGTTCTACATTGATTCAATAAATATCTTTTTCCATAACGTCCTTCAGCCTCCAGAGGTGGTGCGACCGACATGTTATGACCCGCTGGATGATTACTTTGCAAGGGTAATGCAACCGTGGCACATATGACTGTTTTGTTTTTCTGTCTTCTCTTCCTCAAGAAACATCAATATTGCTGTCAATTTTATGTTCAGGGCAATTGGAGTACTATCCATGACACAACTATTCCACAATCTTCAGTACAGAAAAGTAAGTTACATTGGTATTTCTCTTAATTTTCAGATATTTGAGCTCAGAGGTGACATCTTTTGTTGTCACTATTCAGGTTTAGCCTCGAGTAGCATCTCTGACGCAGTTAATGAAGTCCGTACAAAAAGACGGATGAGTCGCACAGATGTCAGTAATTCTTGACTAATCTGGGTGTTTTTTTTTCAATTGCTAGTCTCCAGTACAGTTTACCTAAGACACCTTTATGCATACATAGGTTTGGATGTTTGGTTTTCCATTTTTTCTGATAAGTAGCAATCTGATTATAGAACCTTACAGAAAGAGTTTAAGCTTAGAGGGTACTTGCTTCACTTGCTAGCTCTGAAATATACTACCCAGAAGGTGATGGGTTGTAATTTTATTCTCCATCGTATTTTTGATGGGTTTTGATTACTTCCATCAGGTTCCTTCGAATGTCACATCTAACGGTCCCCCATCTGAAACTAAGGTATAAGATCAGTTTTTCTTCCTTTCCTTATTTACTTTTCTTGTGTTGTTTTTATTGATTACTACTCACCATGTTAACTATATCTTCATTCGATGAACAAAGGTAGTGACAGATGTGTCATCGTGATCATCTTATATTTTTTGTAAACATGAAAAAAAAAATCAAGAGACGAATGTGACATTATGATTCGTTTCAGGAAAAAGAGAATCATGATGGCCGTGACAGTTCATCTCCTGATATGATAAGCTTTGATCTATTAAACCTCGATCAAGATGTGGAATATCACTTGGAGGACATCCCAACTAATGCAGAGGAAGAAGAAAGGGTGAGATCGAAAAGCAGATATTCTAACTAAACCTGCAAATATGTCTCATGTTCTATTGACATTCTAATAATAATCTTATTCCTTGATTCAGATGCTTATGAGAGCGGTGATGGAATCATTGAAGGATTTGGAAGTGCAAAGTTCTGAGAATAAAGAACCTCCGGAGAAGAGAGTTCACGGAAGCAATGCTTTTCTAACTGCACAACAATCCCTCCTTTCTAGGGAAGTATCAACTTCAGCTCAAGCGAACGAAACACAGACTGATACTGTTTCCAGTCCGGCACCAAGTGAGACACCTGCTTCTCTAGCTATGCCTGGCTCTTCGAGCGAGAAGGTAAACGAGACCGGTGACATGTCAGCGGTTGCAAAGGCCACGGTAACAGTTGAACGTAGTAGTAGTAGTAGTAGTAAATGGGATTTCAACTTCTTCAAAAACAGCAAATAGTTCCAGTTATTGAGTTTGATTTTGGAACTGGGTGTAGTCAATGCAAATGCATATATATCTAAAAAATAGTTGGTTTCTTTTTCAAAGATTTGTCGTGATAGGTTAACATTGTTTGCCTTAGGTTATGATTTATTAAAATCTTTGTGTTCTTGGGTCTGCCCTTTGTTCATTCCATATTTCCATGTATTTCCTTAAGTTTACTTCATCCTCTTTCTTACTTACTCTAATACAAACATCTGTTATATGTTAATCCTAAAGCGTTACAATATATTTTGGTAACCACGAAAGTACGGTATCACCTAATATGATTAACAAATTTATAACAATTAATGATTTTGAATATAAAGATTTGATTCAATTTTTATATCATCCATCATTTATGTTTAATTTTATATTCTAAAAAAAAAAAATTAAACAATCATATTAATCATATAATTTTTATTTTAGTTTTTTTCTTATATGCTATATTTTGAATTTTTAAACAATTATAAATTACTAAGATTGTTAAATTTTTTATGTGATCAATGGTATAACTTTAAGACTGTTAAATTTTTTATGTGATCAATGGTATAATTTTTTTTGTTATAACAAGATACAAATGATCGTAACATCATATAAATATGAAGTCTCATTTAATATATATATATCATATATAAAATATATAAACATGTTAATTTCAAAATTTACATTTAGTAGAAAGCCTTAGTTAATAAATATTCATATTAATAAAAATAATATTTTGTTACAATAAATATAAAATTGTTAATAAAATTATATGAGTACGAAACCTTAATTAATAAACATTCATATTAAAATATACCATATATATATGTTAATATTATTTAATTTTAATTATATACCACATAAAATAAATAAATGATTATTTTGAATTTTTACCAACAAAAACTATTGTAAATGAAAAGAGAGATTGTTTTTATTTATGTGTTTACTTCAATTTAATTATATATGTAATAATTACTTTCTTCTCAGTTATTCGATATATTTATTCGTAAATGAACACAAAATAAATAATAATATGTATACATAAATTAATGTTCACTCCGTGCAAACGCGGATCGCAAATGTTATTTGATCATATCATTTAAAAAATATAATTTTTCATATCGAAGTGAGATGGTGAATTTTAACATTCAAATGATATTATTGAAACTCAATGTAAATTAAATAGATTTAAAGAAAAATAAAATATCAACAAACATATCTATACTCATCAATTTTATATTGATGTTCCATGACTATATATTTGGAGACTTATGACATTATGGTTGAATGATCAAAGTTACTATTCAACCATTATTAGTATATAAATTTGATGCGCGGAGGTAATCACCTAGTATGATTATATTTTTGCATTCTACTGATCATTTCTTTCTTGTTTCTTGAACACAATAAGAAGTAATTTTCAAAGTTAAGTTTGGAGTGATGATGGACTGTCTATGTTGGTCCATGAATATATAATTAAATAAGAAAGGTGAGTAGCAGCACGTTATCAATCAATAGCAACTCAAAGCATGTAGCGAGCCACTAATTTTAGACCGGAAGTTAGTGCCACTGGTAAAAGCAAAATTTGTGTTTTGCTTGTTTGTGATGTTGTGCTTTTTTTTGGCATCAAATGCTGTCCACAAAATGTCTCAAGTGATCTACCTAAACCTGTTGACCAATCATTTCTCTTTCATATATTAAAAAATATAATATATTATACATGTATATCGACCCACATGTATATCAATGACCATTAATGAGCAATATATTCTTGAGCTGTATAAAAAGAAACAAATATCTGCAAAAACAAACACTCAAGTGTTATGAACCAGATTGTGAATTACCCATAACCGGACCGACCATAAACCTACTATATAGAGGTTTACTAAACCTAGACCATATAGATTTAGGGTTAGGTGGCTAGGGAAACCTTTTCCATATTGGTTGTGGATATTTTCTTTTCCTAGTTGCAATAGGATTTGTACTCTTTCCATTTACCTATATAACGGTCTATTGTAATCCCTATATAAAGGGAACCCCTTGTACTTTATGAATAACACAATACAAAGCAATATACGAATTCTTCATTTTTCTCTAAGTTTTACAACACATTATCAACACGAATTGCTCTCTAAATCCCTAGGCTAAAAAGCTATCGATCAAAAACCCTAATCCCCATCGTGAAACCTTTGATCGTGAAACTTTCAGACCTTGATCTGAATTCGACCTTCAAACAATCAAGCTTACTCTACTAGTCGATCATGTTCCTTGTTCCAGTTCGTGATCCAAGTACATACTTTCTCTCATTGGTGGTCCATTCAACTCATCGGAGGTTAAGGTAAACACTAAGAACCCTAATCAAAAATACTAATCATTGAATTGAAACCCTAAAACCTTATTGATTCGATTAAATGTTTTGAGAACTTAGAAAGTATGCTAGGTTGATTGGTTAGCTAGATTGATTGTTTTGAGGATGTTTGCTAAAACCTAATTGATTGTTAAAACCATAAAACCCTAATCGCATTATGAAACCCTAATACTAAACATGCCCGTTTTATTGATTGATCTAATTGTTTATGAGGTTAGGATCGATTGCCAGGTTGATAGTTTTGCATGATTTATGTCTTGTTTTTATAAACTAGTCTTAACCGGATGATCTTGCTAGAACCGGTATGCTAGGGTTGCTAAATACATGCTTGGAATCCGATAGATTGTCTTTGCATGATCCGTTTGTTTTGTCTAGATTGAGGTTATATGGTCTGATTTTTATGTGCATATAGATCTCGAATGCTAGGCTTGCTAAAATCATACATGAAACTAACTGATTAATTGCGAAACCCTGATTGAATGTTTTAACATTGAAACCGCATATGATCCTTGCACATATAGAATCCGTTTTGCTAGTCTTGATAAACCCTAATCTTATGAGCACATAGAATCCATGTTGCTAAGTCTTGAACTTGATTGGTTGATAATCCTGATTGAATGATTCTTGAGAGTTAAGATTGTATGCTAGATTGATTGATCCGTTTTTGACTTAACCCTAATGCTAAAACCCTAATCGTAAGTTTAAACCCTAATTGAATATGAATTGTCATACTTGAAATTGATTAAATATGGTCACATGATTGTTACATGATCTACTCATGTGCATATAGATCATGATTGCTAGGATTGTTGCATCATCTAATATGGTCGTGTGGCTTGTTAGCATTATACCATCTTGGCCGCATGAACACATATATAGACATTGATCTTTAGGATTGTCTTGTTTGATCTATATGACTTGGATTGTCTTGTTTGGTCATTAAACTTAAGCATCTGTATAACCTATTGAACATATAGACATTGATCTTTAGGATTGTCTTGCATATCCGTATAAACTGATTGCTTCATGGCCGCATATAGAAATTAACTATTAGGAATGTATTGTCTCGTTTGGCCATGTGATTTATTTGATAAGCATGACTTGATTACTTGTTTACATTACTATCCGTATGACTTGTGATATCTTGTTTGGTCGAGAGACATGTCTGATAAAACCGTATGGAACCTTGAAACCCTAACTTGGTCGAATTATTGATTGAAAGTTTTAGGATTGAATTCGACCACCTTGCTTTAACATTCGACCACCTAGAACATGATGATCCGATTGATAGTTTCTTTGATTGAGGTTATATGTACATATAGATCACGTTTGATAGGCTTGCATGAACATATAGAAATCACTTGTTAGGATTGCTTTGGTCGAATGACTTGATTACATGGTCGTATAAACCCTAGACCTAAAGTATAAGAACATATGATTTCAGATGTCGAAAATCAACAACTTGGATTTTGCTGCCCTAAATCTCTCTGGTGATAATTACTTGCAATGGGCATTGGATACTAAGATTATCCTAAAGTCAAAAGAACTTGGTGAATGTATCACAGAAGGCAATAATGCCAGTGAGAAAGATAGATACATGGCAATATTAATTATTCGTCATCATCTTGCTGAGAGTCTCAAAGATCAATATCTGACTATTGAGAATCCTCTAGACCTTTGGACAGCATTAAAAATGAGATATGATCACCAAAGAATGGTGTTATTACAAAAGGCTCTATTTGATTGGAGGAATCTCAGGATCTAGGATTACAAGTCCGTGGACGAGTATAATTCAGCCTTATTTAAGATTGTTTCTTTAATGAAACTATGTGGTGAAGTTATAACAAATAATGATATGTTAGAAAAGATATTTTCCACCTTCCACACAAGTAATGTGTTGCTACAACAACAATATCGTGAAAAGGGCTCAAAACTTATGCAAATCTGATCTCATGTCTATTGCTAGCTGAGCAAAACAATGCGCTGTTGATGAGAAACAATGAATTGAGACCTCTGGATCAACCCCATTACCTGAAGCCAATAAGGCCACATAAGAACAGAAAGAATCCAAAGAAAGTATCCATGTCCAGAATAAACCACACGGCCATGGCCGTGGTGGATGGAAATGACGTGGCCGTGGCTACTACAATTCATATGGTTGAGGTAACTACTCGAACCGTGGCCGTGAGAACCACTATAACCGTGGTCGTGGACCCAATTTTTTCCATGGTCGAGGGCTAGGAGGCCGTGGTATCTCCTTTAAATACAACACTCGACCAAATCAGTGTGACATAGATGTGGAATGGGTAATCATTGGGCTAAGAACTATTGGACTCCCAGACATCTAGTTGACCTCTACCAAGAGAGTATGAAAGGGAAGAATCATGAATCCCATTTGGTCCAAGATGGCGATGGTGACTTTGACCATGATCAAGATGATCTTATGGATTATGAAACATCAGATTGTCTAAGAGAATAGTTGGTTTCGACATACTATTTTTTTGCTTTGATTTTCTTTATGTTTTTCTTCGTCTTCATGATTTCTTTGAGTTTACTTTATTGCCTTGTCTGATTTTACTTAATAAGATGAAACGCCAATATAAGCACAAATTGCGGGTATAGCCAGCCTAATTTAGGGCCACCAGCCAGCATGTATATTATTACCTAAAGGGCACGCATCTAGAGATATCTGATGCTTTATATTCACCCAGAGAAGCCCATTGAGTTACTAAGATATAAGAATGAATGGTTTCCATATAGAAACAATGGACGAAGGAAACAAAGAGTTCCTTCAGACATAGAAATACGCCCAAGGCCATAAGAAAGTGGTCGAGACTATACTGCATTCTCTACTAGTCTTTACTATGCCAAGATCAGTATGATAAAGGCTAGATGCCGAAGTGAACAAAAGGTTTACTGAGAATTTCACTTTATGGCATGACCAGCTTGGCCATCCCGGTCCAAACATGATGCGTAAATTGATAAGTAATACAAAAGGGCACACATTGAAAGAATGAAGAGTTATCCCGAAGAATCTCACGTGTGTAGCATGTACACAAGGGAAACTCATTAGGCCATCACCAGTAAAACGGCTAAGAGCCCATTTTCAGATTTTCCTTTAAAGATTATACGTCTAAAATATGCTGGTGAATCCATGTCCCAAGTGTTTGATGATTATAGTATGTCCATGGGGGAAGTGTGGAACATAAGTGTGGCGCATGTCCATACATAAAACGGCTTGGCCGAATCTTTTATTAAACGCATTACTAGACCATTACTCATGAGGTCAAAACTCCCAGTCTAAGCTTGGGGACATGTAGTTTTACATGCAGCAGAGTTGATACGCATCAGGCCATCTAGTGAGCATAGATACTCCCCATCTCAATTAAATCACGGGTCATGAGCCAGACATATCCCATCTAAAGAAATTTGGATGTGCCAATTGCTCCACCACAGAGAACTAAGATGGGAACTCAAAGGAGGATGGGGGTATATGTTGGATATGAATCTCTCACGATTATTAAGTACCTAGAGCCGACCATGGGTGATCTATTTAAGGCTAGGTACACGGATTGTCATATATCCGACTATCCAACATAAAAGGGAGAAAATAATAAGCTGGTAAAAGAAATAGAATGGAATCAACCATCATTGTCTTAGCAAGATCCTCGGACTAAAGAATGTGATTTAGACGTCCAAAAGATTATACATTTACAAAAGCTAGCTAATCGATTGCCAGACTCATTTGCTGACCCAAAGAAATGACTAAGTCATATATACCATCTTGTAATGCACCAATACGTATTGAAGTCCAAGAGGGACATAATCAAGTTTCTACAAGAGTCTAGACAATGTTTGAAACGTGGTAGACCAATAGGTTCCAAAGATAAGAATCCTCGGAAACAAAAGAAAGGTGCAGAGAATGAAAACAAATCCGAGGTCGAGGAAACCACAGACATGGACATAAGGCGGCCGGCTCTAAGGTACCAAACACTGAGGCTTGAGACGCCAAGCTTCAGGGTACTAATGGTCCTGATAATAATGAGATTGTAATCGATTATATCATGTCTGGAATACATTGGAACAGAAAAAGATGTCGACATAGATGATTTATTTGCATACAAGGTAGCACTTGAACTTATGGATATAAACGAGGATCATGAACCCACGTCAATAATAGAGTGCACTCGTAGATCAGATTGGCTTAAATGAAAAGAAGCTATAGACGTGGAGGTAAACTCTTTAAGGAAGAGAAATGTATTTGGTCCAATAAATAAGGACACCTTATGATGTTAAACCAGTAGATATAAATGGGTCTTTGTGAGGGAAAGAAATCGTGAGATATAAAGCCCATATTTTTGTACAAGTATTCTCACAAGAGACCAGGAATAGATTATGAGGAGACATACTCCCATGTGGTGGATGCTACTACATTTCGATTTTTAATAAGTCTGGCCATAAGAGAGAAATTAGATTTGCAGCTAATGGATGTAGTAACTGCATATTTATATGGTCCACTGGATAATGAGATATATATGAAAGTACCAGAAGGTATTGAGCTCAAAGATAAGAAAAGGTTCTCAAAGAACATCATTGTATAAATCTGAACAAATCTATTTATGGACTGGAACAAAGTGGCCACATGTGGTACAATAGGCTAAGTAAATACTTAGTAAAAGAGGAATATAAGAATGACCCAATCAGTCCATGTATTTTCATAAAAGAAATTTGACAACTTAGTTTTATTTTATACTGACCAGCCCAAAGAGGGGTCAATTGGTTTTGTTGATGCAAATTATCTATTAGATCTTAGACATGTTATGCAATATATTGGCAATCCATGAAACAAACCATCGCAGCAACATCAGCCAAAATTTGTGTGTGTGTTTAGTTGAGAGTATGGGATGGTCGACGGGATGACCAATCACATCCGCTCAGAGTATAAGATGGCCGACGACAAAGAAACACATCTGTGTGGACTAAGAGATATTCGTGCGCATAGAAGGGCCAACCATCATGTGCAAGTTACAAAAGTCTAGAGAGGTCCGAGTGGTACAAGTTCGTTCAAGTCACTCCAACATCAACATTCAAGAAGTTAATACATCAGATTGGAATGCGTAGGCTTAAGGACTTTCAGTGAGGTCCAAATCAGGGGGAGTAATATCTGTTGTACTGTTTTTCCTTCACCATGGTTTTGTCCCAATTGGGTTTTCCGGGTAAAGGTTTTAATGAGGCAACATTAAGCACATTACAAGCTCTATATGGTTATGGCATCCAAGGGGGGGTGTTATGAACCAGATTGTGGATGACCCATAACCGACCGACCATAAACCTACTGCATAGAGGTTTACTAAACCTAGACCATATAGGTTTAGGGTTAGGCGGCTAGGGAAACCTTTTCCATATTGGTTTTGGATATTTTCCTTCAGTTGCAATAGGATTTGTACTCTTTTCATTTACCTATATGACGGTCTATTGTAATCCCTATATAAAGGGAACCCCTTGTACTTTATGAATAACACAATACAAAGCAATATACGAATTCTCCATTTTTTTCTTTAAGTTTTACAACATAAAGGTTTGTTTTTCATAAGTAAAAAAAAAAAAAAGAAAATTGATTCGCGATCTCAGAAACTTACCAGTAAAACCGTCAAATGTCACTCAACCACCGCAAAACTAACCCCTTTGTTGTATGCACTCAACCGCCGGAATATAACCCTCTTTCTGTAAAATTATATTCTCAGAATTGTATATATTAAATTATTTTATATACTATTAATTATGTTTTTTTCTTTTACATATTTTAAAATACTAAAATAAAAATATATATTGAATTACTGAAAAATTAGTAACTATTACATATAAAATTAAATTAATACATAAATTTAAACGATTATTCTTGTTTGTTTATAATCATTTTTGGTAAATAAATTCAAACGATTATTTTTATTTATTTTATAAGGTATAAAATGAAATTTTAATAATACTAACATATATATAATATATTAAATAATGTTTTCTATTCTTATGGTTTTATGACTATTTTCTCTTAATAAAACTTTATATAACTGATAACAAAATTTTTAATATGTGACTTTTAATATTTTTTTCAAAAGTTATAATCGTGTTAAAAAATTCAACTCACAATTTGCAGTTAAAATATTAAGTTCTCAATATTTGTTCAAGCAAATTTCAAAATTAAAATATTTATATATTTTACCAAAATGTATCAAAAATTTTTGAGGAAACTATAAAAAAACTATAAATGAAACGTTTATACAACTAACTAATTGTATTCAACCAGCTGACTAACTCTATTATATGAAAAGTCATATCGTATAGCGTACAAAATAAAAATCAACAGGTTACCTCCCATATTGAATAAGTTATGTAGGAGTGGGTATCACACGTGAAGTGTCTCTGTGGCGCTAATGTGTATTCGGATTCAAGAAGATAAACATTATAGAGGTATGAACATAAAGGATTGAAATTGTTGAACTGCATATATATGCCAATACAACATATGAGGTCAAGTAAATCACAAATTCCACTATACTATATGGCATATAGTATAGTCCAAATAGACCAATATGACTAATGTTTTCGGTGCAAAGGAATAACATGAGGTTGGAAAGTGTGTAGACCGATGAAAGAGGACAAAAGTGCTTCATAGGTGAACAAAAGGACCTCCAACTTGGTGGGGTCACTATAGTAGATACTTATATACCCTAATCTACGATGTATATTAACATCAGACAAACTATGCTCTTGTATACAGTTTATTGTATAGTCGAAAATGTAACACAACAAATCATATATAAAATTGCATAGTGTATGGATAAAAAGTAATCACACATGGAGTGTATCGGGTACAAAAATGTATTATATTAAGCCAGAAGAAACATAAGATAAAACTTGTGAACTTAAGTAGCTCCCAATTGGTGAAATATGCTATAGATGATTTAGTATACAAACTAAAATGACATGTATATCCATTTGACAAACTATACTATATTATAAATTATATAATATAGTAACGAAATTAACACAAAATGTACACAATTCATACGTACTTATTTTTTTGCATATTCTACATAGGAACCCTAAATATTTGTGACAATATGGGAATTAACAAATGAAAAACTAGACTACACACCACTAAAATAAATAGTCGTGTGTATATACCTAAAAACATAAGGTGCACAATTAATACAAGATGATTGAAACACACTTACACAGTCAATATCAACATGATTGAGCGAACGCACAATAGTTGGTACCACATGGGTGAACTTGGATGACCCGTCGGAGGAGGATCCACGTCAGGGGCCTTATGTGGTAACATAGCAGCCCGTGTCTTGCCTTCTGCACTACAAGAGGCATCATCAACTCCAGCCCAGTGATGCAACCTGCAAAATATAAGAATAAGTTTGTATTTCCAAAATATACTAACACTATATTATTGTATGCAACTAAGCAAACAAATGTAATTTTGTAGAAAATTAATTGTTTCCATACTATTATATACTGTTCCAGGGTATGATATTGTTTTCTATGCATATTTGCAACATTTAGCGTTTAAATGGCTACTTACAGTAATATACGTAATAACACCATGACTAGGAAAAACTCGAGGGGACTTAGCTGCTAACATGTCTACCGCTGGGCATATAGGCTGGTCAGGCGCTGGCAGTGCCGGTACCACAGCCTCCCGATCAAGGCATTAACTGGCAAAAAATCACCACCTGGTTGTCCTTTTTTTGATGTCAGTTGCAGCTTCATCGTGGCTCCCAATAGTTTCAACATAATATATATATATATATATATATAAAGTATGTAGTCACTTCACACATCAACATCAACATATACGAGTCATGAACTAGTTAAAACGTGGAATGAAGTTACACAATTCATACACAACTAGCAAAGAACAAAACACATGTAAAATTGATGCAATAAAGGATTTCATACTACTAAGACATGCTAAGTGATATAGTACCGATGGGCACTAGTACCTAAGCGAGGAGAGTAGCAAGACTCACAATAGTAAAAATTCTATAAAAATATAGATGAATAAAACAAAGTGTTAACATTTACTTATAGTGATGGAGGCCAATCATAGCATAGTGAGTTTTGTTCAACTACCTAGTGGTATGCATGTTTTCACAACCATAACATGGAAACTATACTGTAAACACAACCATAAAGTATAACCTAAGAAAGCAAACCTAATTTCACTAAACTCTCCTATGTTGTATAGATTCGACAAGGAACAAATATATATCGGTACAACTACTTTTATACTATTATACTTTAAGAAAATACCATAACTCAATTTATTCTTGCTTTGTAAGCTAGATCTACTAAACATGGTTACTATACTATCAAAGTCGCTCAAATAGTATAGTCATTTACAACATACATAACTTGCTCCCACAAACACGAACCCATAAATTCATGTGGGACAACTAATGAAGACAACAAAGAAACAGTCATCAAGAGGCCCATGGTGAAGGAGGCTCATAAAAAATCATAACTGAGCTTGTAAACTTAATATTATCTAGCAAAAATTACCTTTACTGGTCCGCCACTGGTACAATCGTAAAACTGATCTGCAGACAATAAACGGTGTTAGTGGTGTTAATAAACAACAAGATGAATTCGAATCAGAGGATAAAGCCGACTATGGTCGTCAATCAAAACATACTTACTTGAATTTGATAGGAGATCGCTCCGCCTTGCAAAGTTTGCCACAATTTGGATGGTTCTCCATAAATCTAATTTTTATTATCAAAATTTTTTTGGTAACACGAACCGAGAGACAAAGTTTTAAGATTTTTCCCTTTGCCAACTCCGCCTCACAATCGATTTTGACTAATCGGCCTCTCCAAATCATCTCTCCAAATTGATGTTCGTCGACGCATGGAAACAAAAAAATATAGTAATGACTTTTAAGTTTCTGGGGTAAAGATAAAAAAATTCTCCTTTCCACATGCAGATAAGGTTATTTTTGGAACTTTGGATAATATTACATAATATATCATAGTCGTCGTCTTGTTATGTGTACGGACTTAATATTTTCTGGCTTATGTACATGACCCTAATTTCCTAGAACTAATTTCTCTTTTTGGTTATTTCATAAATAAGTCCTTTCTATAAGGAAATTGCACTAACTAACCAAAAAAACAATAATTCACTAACTAACCAAAAGTTACAGCATCTCTCCTCTTTTCTCTTCCTATCTCTCTACCCTCTCTACAAACTAATTATTTTTCGTTATTTCACAAATAAACCTTATCTATAACAAAAAAAACATAATTCACCAACCAACTAAAATTACACTCTCTCTCCTCTTTTTGTTCCTATCTCTCACTACCCTCTCTCTCTGCAAAATTAATTTTCCTTTTTTGTTATTTCTCAATTAATCTCTTTATATAAGGAAAATTGTACTCACTAACCAAAAAAACCATAATTACTAACTAACCAAAATTACACATCTCTCCTCTTTTGTCTTCCTATCTCTCTTTATCCTCTATCAAAACAATTAATTTCTTTTTTGGATATTTTACAAAATAAACTCTTTTATAACGAAAATTGCATTCATTGACCAGAAAACCATAACTCACTAACTAACAAAAATTATACCCTCTCTCCTCTTTTATTTTCCTATCGCTCTTTACCTTCTTTGGAAAAAATGAATTTCTCTTTTTTTGGTTATTTCAAAAATAAGCCCCTTCTATAAGGAAATTTGCACTTACTAACCAAAAACCATAATTCACTATCTAACTAAAATTACACTCTCCCTCCTCTTTTCTCTTCCTATATCTCTCTACTCTCTATCTACAACACTAATTTTCCTTTTGGTTATTCTACAAATAAGCCCTTTCTATAAGAATTTGAGTTTCAAAGATAAGTTTCTAGTGATGCTGGATTATTAAGACCACTGTCCCAATTTGAGGACCAGCTTTTCTCTCTTGCATCCCAACTAACAAAGAGAAATTTGAAGAGAAAGAAACTTCCAGAAATAGGAAAAACCAAACAATATTATTAATCTTGTCCACAGTGACAATCTTCAGACCGAAGCATCAAGCTTTCTCCACTTTCGAAAATTGTCATAAGCATGAGTGATGAACATTGGCAAAATATCCCACTTATCATACCAATCCACAAACCCTGTTTTTACCACATCAATAAATCAAAGATAAGAACATATTTTTTTCTCTTTATTACCAATTTCATGAGAGAATACCTTGGCATGCAACTTCAGCTTAAAACCACAAAAGACTGCGATAGGCATTCCAATTAAGTAGAATGTTCCCAAATTTATAAGTGTGACTACACTCTGCCATCCGCATCCTCTGGCCACTCCTGTCAATTGATATATAAATAGAAAAAATGAGTTTATTTTTGTTTGGTATTTCAAAACAAGAAGGAAATTTTACCAGATAGAACACTTTGGATTGAATCAAGAGTTATAGTAGCAGCAAGAAAAAATAACAATGATGCAAACTCTTCTTTGATCACATGACTACTGCTGAATAACCCAACCCAACCATCATGACCTACAAGTAAAGCAACCACTAGGCCAAGGGCAAGAACTAAGAACAACTTCACAGTTACAGAAGTCGCCTTCTTTGCGTTTCTTACATTTCCCGCTCCAAGCTCGTTTGACACACGCGTACTACATTTGTTAGTTAAATATTCAAATTTATATATTTTTTAATAATAAGAGGATATTTACAGAGTTTGAAACTATTAATGAGATGACTGAACTTGCAGCTGCGCTTAGGCCATATGTTAACATATAGCTAATCGCTTCCGTGTTGACACTTAATTTTATTTAACATTACACAACAATGAGCTTTTCTTTTTGTTCAAATCAAATAGAAGTCTAATTAACTTAATTTTGATATAAAGCTTACCATATGGCTACCAAAGATGTGGTGATTTCTGGATTAGGCATCAATCCTGCCAAGATCACAAGAATCTCGAACTTCACAAACATATAAAATTACATATGTACTTGATAATGGTTATGATCTGACTTACCATACCATAGCAACATAAGGGAGGATTAATCTCAAGTTTATTACTACATAACGGAATGACTCCAACGAAAATCCGGTCCATGTTTCCTTAAACTTGTTTGAACAGATCACATAAGTTCCAAGAGAAAGAAAAGCTATCCACATTGTAATAGATGTAGCTACTGAAGCACCAATGAATCCGAGGCCAGCTATATTGACCAAGAAATATGCGATACCGATATTAATCACCAAGGGAAAGATTGAGAAAACGACTAAAGGAGTAACGATAGATTGTGTTTGCAAAATCTCATAATGTTTTGTAAAAACACGCAAGCAAGTAAACCGGGAGCTTGGTACTTCATATAAAGGGGAGCTTGTTTTAAGATGTTAGGATCTTGTCCAAGAAGTCTAAGAACCGATTTTGTGAAGATCCAGAAGATGGAGATGAATATAGTAAAGACGAATGAGACAATGCAAGAAGATTGTAGATGAAGCCCCAACATTCTGTAGTTTTTTGCACCAAAGTCTTGTCCACATAATGTCTCAAGGGCTCCACTTAACCCAATCTGAAAATTTAAAGGACATTAATCTATACGTTATTAACTACTCCTTCCGGTTTATTATTATTTGACAATTTAGGGTTGAAGACACATATTAAGAAAAAATAGTTTTGTACATTTATTTAACAAAAACATCATTAACTATATAACTAATCACAATTCAACAATAGAAAAATAAATTGAAGAATAGAAATAGTTACATATCATAAAAATTAATAGATTTTACACTGAGAATATACAACTTCAATTAATTTGTAACATAATTTTTTTTCTCAAATGTCATCTATCAAAAACAGAGGGAGTATTAATAAGATTCATCAATGTATTATAGTTTTTAAAAGTTTGAGGTATGATTTTAAAATGAGATCATTTTATAGATTTTGAAAATAATGATAATAATCTACATTAAAATGGCACTAAATATATTTAAAAAATTAAAATGTTAAAAAATATATTAGTACATAAATGTTATTTTATGAATTCTTTCACTAAATTCTTAATAATTTTTTAAAATGAATCTAAACCTTGGAAAAAATGAAACTTTGATAATCGTGGGACAGCAAATTAGCTGTTCTTAAAAAGAAATAAAATTAGTAGAATTATTAATAAAATATAATAAACTATTTAGAACAAAATACTTATATTTGTTTTCACCAAATACTGATTAACGAGGCGCAAATCTCAATCGTGGTAAAAGATAAACAAAGTTCGTGGCATGGAAAATGAAGAACAAAATAGTAAGCCAAGAACTTAGGGTGTACTGGATATTTTGAAAAAGAAAATTAAATTTATTAGAATTTTAGCTGAAACATAATAGAACAAGTTAAAAAAAACTAATTACTTCAAAAATATTGAAGTTTGAACTTAAGTAGAGATTTAACTTAAAGAACATTCTAACACTAAAGAACATGTTTTTGTAACTAGGAGCTTCCATATCTATATTATTAAAAAGAGAAGTACAAATAAAATATATCCCTAAATTATTTCACTTATTTACAATAAAATGTCTCTGAAGTCTTATACAATAAAATATATATTTTTTTCTTCCATAAGGGGGAAAAACGCCACTTGGACTTCAAAAACTTTCTACCAAACCGTGTTTTCATTTAAAAAAATCTGCTGAAAGCAATATGGGCTCTGTCTTGACTTCTGTTTGGGCTTATATAATGGTTTTAATAGTTTTGTCTTATAAGCCTATAATGGTATTACGTATAAACCCAAGTTCGACTCTTCCTCGCGAAGTTGCTGCTCCTTAGTCGATCTACATTCCATCTCTTGGCTCTGATTAAGCGGCATCGTAACGGTCTATAGCATTCAATCAACCGCACTTACACCGCTTTAACATCACCAATCCACTCCTCCCACTATGCCTCATTCAATATTCTCTTTCCTTCCTCAAAGACGACGAATCCAAACCTATAAATAAGGGTTCTCGGTCTGTCAGATTTATCAGCTTCTCTCTCTGGCATCACTAGAACCCTAAGAACCTTCCCACCAGGAATGGCTGCCTCATCGATTGTTCTCGCCGACTTTAAAGCTGCTTCAACAGTTCAATGATGAGACCGCCTTTTCTAAGATTACTGACCCGGTCAATCTGATACCTTTGGAGCTGTTTTTGGCTCTGCAATGAGGATTTGGTCAACTTCATGCAGGTACCATCGAAATTTGTAAATTTTGATTAAGTTTGGTTTCGATTTCTAAATTTTTTGGTTTAGTTTGATTCGGTTATTTTCAAATTTCAGGTAAAGTGGAGTTACTTGGGTTGTCTCTAGTGACTGAACATCGCCGGAAGTGGACGGAGAAGGAACTTCAGTCGAGTCATCATCTTTAAATCAGTTAGAGAATTGGACATAGTATGTGTCTTATTAGACTTTACTTCGATTCAGATGCAATCAATAGTTCTGAGATTTGTTTGACTTCTTTCAGAGAACGGGATTGGTTGAAGAAGAAACTGATCAGGCACGATGACTTCTCGTGGAAATTACCTTCATCAACAGTACATCCTCAAGGATCAGAGACCCTTAATTACGTTGGAGATGGGGACATAAGCTTCTCGAATGATGATTCCTCTGCGGCGTGTGTTTGTCTCGTCGTTCTCTTGCTACCTTTTCCTGGTGTAGTTCACCATGAGCTCTCTCCTCTGCCTCAATGGAATCAGTAGTAAAAAATGAGAACAACTCCAGAAACCAAGACCATCATCACCTGCAGCAACATGGGCAGAAAAAACAGCTTCTTTCATGCAAAAGACCATTCACTGATAGCTTCAACAAAGCAAAGGTTTCAACAGTATTTGTGCCTGCTCATAGTCCCGACACAAGCTTGGTGAGTGTTTTGTGGTATTGATGTTTATGTTTGCTATGGGTGCCTAAGAACGAAATAGTGTAATATTTTGAAATTACTTCGTAGACAGTAAAAGATGGGCATCAATGGAGGAAATATGGACATAATGTTACAAGAGATAACCCTGCGCCTAAAGCTTACTTTAGATGTTCGTTTGACCATCTTGTCAAGTAAAAAATAGGTATGTTCACACACATTGGGTTTTATTTTCATTTCTAATCGTTTTTATCTGCTTCTTCAGATGTCTTATGATGATCTTTGGCGTTGTTGTTGTTGTGGTTCAGGTGCAATGCAGCCCATAGGATCTATCCGTACTGGTGGGATGACTACATATGAAGGGACGCATAACCACTTGGATCAAGCATTGTGACTTTGGGTATGGTTCATGGTGGGCATATATTATCTATGGAGAAGAATAAAAAGGGAATGATGCAAGATGTTTTGTTTTCAGCAAATGGCGGTCTTCGTTAACTACTGATTCAAAGTTTGCTGCTTCACTTGTTGCTGCTATATCTTGGAGGTTGATGGAGCAGTTTTAAACATGGAGCTTTTATTGAATGTTTTCTCTTTTGGTTTCTCCTCCATGGATAGGATGGCGTTTTCTTCTCTTTGGAATTGTAGTTGTTACAAATAGATGAAAACTTAAGCGTATGTAAATATTACAAGTACATCAAATTATAAACATTAAAAGCACAAGTACATATCATAAGTATTCAAGAGAACTAAAATGTCATTTGTTTTAAGTAGTTAGAAGAAAGTTGATTTCTTTTTAAAATTGTATTTCAATTGAAACAACTAAGGGGAAATATTTGTATAAATATGGTCTGTATGATAAGATCTTTGTTTGGAAGGAAGACATCCTTAACAAACATGCTACAATAGTACAATAATTTGTTATTCCCAATTGTCTAAATTTTTTTTTTAAATCAATGACTCATATTTTATTACACTTCAAACAAGCATTGTGAAACAAAAGACTAAAGATAGGTATCTACACATACTAGCATAGAGCTCTCATGACTTTAGTTATCTAACAAAATCAAGAGACTTGATAACTGCAGGTAGCACTAGAAGTGAGAAGTAAATTGGCTGAAAGTAATTACATGTACTCTTAACAAATCTATTTAATTTAGCAACAAAATTCTCCAAAACCACGAAATGGAATCACAATATCTTATATGATCCTTTATTTTAAAAAAAAAACAAACCCAACAACGACAAGCTCAATAGAGATATGAAGATATATACCAAATATAAGCAAACCAACTACAAAAACATTATATGCAAAACAAAACATATACCCATTTAAATAAGGGCTAAAAAATAGATAGTTATGATAGATAAGGGCTAAACAATTTACCAAAAAAAAAAGGGCTAAACAATGAAAAAAATAGATAGTTATGATAGTCAAATTGAACTTTAACATTCCAAACATGATGAACATGTATCTCAAAACAACCATTCAATATATAGTTTCATACCAACAATTAATCAAATCCTTAAACCCTCCAAAAACATAACCTAAATACAATTAAGATAGCATCCCGCGCGAAGCGCGTATCCAACCACTAGTATTTAATAAATCTACCTTTAGATTTTTGGTATTTTCCTGTTTTATTAATAAAAGATAATTATCAACTAAAATAATTAATTGATTACACATTAATGCCACTAAAAACTACATAATCCTAACTTTTAGCATTCATTATGTTTTTAATCATATTAAACAATCATAAAATATACCAAAATTTAAAAATAATAATTTCTATAATATATAAAATAAATATAAACTAATATATAAAAATATATTATTTTACGTATATTATCATAGAAATAGTAGTACAATATCAATCCGATGTGATAAATGTTGATGAGTATAAAATATCTAAAAATGTACGAATGCATGAATCATATTATAAAGATGTAGGTAATACAATTGACAGTTTACAAGATAAAAATAAAATTACTCAATAAAAACTATAAATTATTGTGTTTAGAAATATCATATTAAACAATAATTTAATATAGATAAATTATAAAAATATATATTATCACATAGACAAACTAAATATATATTTATTAAAACAAACATTCTCAAAGATAACGCTCTAATTTTCTATTATTTGGGGACCTAAGACAAATCTTTTTTAAACATACCATAAACATAAACATGTCATTTAGTGTTATCATCATTAATGAGTCAAATATTCTCAAAGATACTCCCTCCAATCAAGATATGAATTTGAACATGTGGATCCACATGTTTTCAATAATGAGTCAAACTTTTTTGATTCCAAAAACTAAATCAAAACATGAATTTGAGCAAATAATTGAGAAGAAAGCAATCGCTGAGATGAAACACTGTACAAAATCTGTAAATCAATTATCCTCCTATATATTAATTGAGAAGTCACTTTAGTGATTTTGCTTATGTGTCGATCACTGGTGAAGTCTTGAAAAATTGTTATAATTTGATTGGTCGATGCTTTTTAATTTTTAATTATTTTATTTAGATATAAAATATAAAGTAAGTCTATAACTAATTAATATCACTTGCCAAAAAATCTAAATGATATTACAAACAATAATTTATGGTAACTAATTGTCAAAATTATAGAAAGAGTAATAAAGTTTGATTAATTATGTCTTATATTTTTAAACCATATAAAACAATGAATAATTATTAATAAAAATCATATAAATAATTTCATACTATGTAAATAGAGTATTATAATAATTGTTAAAGTCATATAATGATTATATATAAATTTCATAACTTTATATAGAGTATTATATAGAGTATTTTAATAACTATTAACGTCTTATAATGTCCATATATGATACATAAATCATTTATATTTTCTTATAAAAAATAAAAAAATCATTTGTTATTGCTTTCAAAATTATTTTATCAAAATTTTAAAAGTATTTATAAGAGCACATAAAATAAAAATAAAAATTTTATATTAAACGAAAAGTTACTTAAGTGATTTTTTTTGATTATTAGGGAAATATTAAGAAAATTATTATAATTTTCTTGGTCAGTAATTTTAAAATTTATTTTAATTAAATCTAAAAATAAAAGGTAAAACTAAAAATAATTAATACCAGTTGTCAAATAAACTAAATGATATTACATATAATGATTTATGGCAAATAATTGTTAGAATTATAGAAAGAGTAATTATTTCTTAAGATAAAAGAGTACTAATTTAAAAAAAAATTATAGTTAGAAACTACATAATATAATGAACAAAATTTATATAAACCACTGTAATAATTTTGTATTTTACACTATATTCATATATAAGTATATGTTAACTATTAATGACTGATAAAGTTCATATATTTTATATAATTAATTTATAAAGTCTTTTCTTAGAATAATAAAATTATTTATTATAGATTCTAAAATCATTATATCAGAATTTTAAAATTGTTTATAAGAGCATATAAATCATTTATAGAAGAAAAATAGAAAATTTGAAAAAGGAGAAATTTGCAATAGAAAGTATTTTATTTTTAATTCAAAAATAAATAAAAGTAATGTGATAACTACATATTTATATAAATGTGTGATTATTGCAATGTACAATGAAAAATATATACATTATTCGTTTAATATATAAACTTTGAAGATTGGACGTATTATATTAAACAAAACATGCGAGAGTGTTGCAATTATAAAATGTTTTGAATTTAAGTCAAATATACCATAATGTTGCAAATAAGGTAATGTGATGATTAAAATATATTTTAAGATGGATATTTGATTGATTATGAGATTTGTATTAATATTTAGAGAGTGATAGAAATATATGGCGAAACAATATATAATAAAATTAGAAATACATTAGTAATGCATCTTAAAATGTGAAAAAGAAAGAAATGGTAAAAGAAAAATAAGAAGTAGTTAAATTTGATGCATAATATATGTTGGAGAAGTTAAAAATTATCACTAAATCTCATGCTTCTACAAATCAGTATTAAAATTTTAGATTTTTAATTTATTTGGAATTAAAATTATCTTTTTAATATTTCTAATTATTATTCAAAATTATAGTATAATAAATATATATATATATATATATATATATATATATATATTATGTAATATTTATACCCGCAAATTTGCGGGCAGCCACCTAGTTGATAGATTAATAGGCAAGATAAAACATTAATCATTTCCTTCAAACCCAAACTAAACTATTGTAAAACATAATACTATAATTTAATAAGATAATATTTTTTTTTAAAATAGATAATTAAATTGTTTCATTAAAACCATAAATTAATAGTTAATACATACCCCCTCCGTTTCATATTAAGTGTCATTGTAGATACTTTTTTGTTACAAAATAAGTGCCATTTTGACTTTCGATGCAAAATTTATTAGTTTTATAGTGCAATTTATTTTTCTATTAGTTGAAATATAGTTAGGTGTACATGTAATTGTATTTTTTATAGAAAATATAAAAAATTATTTATTTCTTTAATCTGTGTGCACAAAGCTAAGGTGATGTTTAATATAAGCTGAGAGAGTATAAAAATTATATTAAGTTTGCATAGACAACATATTGTGTTATTTTTTTCATTAAACTAAAATTTATCTTTAAGTTATCTTTTTATTTTAATATTTTATTGTTATTTTACAAATTAGATCTAAAGATGCATTTATATTCAATGATGTATATTCATGACACATAAAATATATCACATAATCTAAAAAAGACTTAATTATTTTTAGTTAATATAAAATACAATAAAATTATATATATATATATATATATAATATATTTAAATATGTATATTAAAAGAAATATATAAATTTAAAAATATATATATTATTAAAAGAGAAGTACAAATAAAAAATACCCCTAAATTGTTTCACTTATTTACAATAAAATGTCCCTGAAGTATTTAATAAATCTACCTTTAGATTTTTGGTCTTTTCCTGTTTTATTAATAAAAGATACTCCCTTCATTTTTTTTTATATTTGACGTTCTACGATCATGCACATAGATTAAGAAACATTTAATTTTGTTTCATTTTCTAAACAAAAAACATCATTATTATTTACCTAACCACAATTCAACCAATAACAAAATATGAGCTATAATATTATTGGTCGTCTAACATTAATTACTATTAAATTTTACATAAAAAATTGAAAACGTCAAATAATTTAGAACAAAAAAATTCCTCAAAAACATCAAATATAAAAAAAATGGAGGGAGTAATTATCAACTAGAATAACTAATTGATGACACATTAATGCCACTAAAAACTACATAATCCTAACTTTTAGCATTTATTATGTTTTATCAGATTAAACAATCATAGATATACCAAAATTTTAAAAGAATAATTTATATAATATATAAATAAAATAAAAATTAATATATAAAAATATATTATTTTACGTATATTATCATAGAAATAGTAGTCCAATGTCAATCCGATGTGATACATATTAATGAGTATAAAATATATAGCACATGACTTTAAATAGTATATAATTTTTTTATACAATATTATAAAGTATCTAAAAATGTACAAATGCACAGATCATATTACAAAGATGTAGATGATACAATTGACAGTTTACAAGAAAAAATAAAATTACTCAATAAAAACTATAAATTATTATGTTTAGAGATACCATATTAAATAATTATTTAATATAGATAAATTATAAAATATATATTATCACATAGACAAACTAAATATATATATTTATTAAAACAAACATCAACGCACCCGCGTGGATAATGCTCGAATTTTCTATTATTTGGGGACTTAAGACAAATCTTTTTTAAACATACCATAAACATAAACATGTCATTGAGTGTTATCATTATTAATGAGTCAAATATTCTCTAAGATACTCCCTCCAATCAAGATATGAATTTGAACATGTGGATCCATATGTTTTCAATAATGAGTCAAACTTTTTTGATTCCAAAAACTAAATCAAAATATGAATTTGAGCAAATAATTGAGAAGAAAGCAATAGCCGAGATGAAACACCGTACAAACTCTGTAAATCAATTATTGATAGATTAATAATCAAGATAAACAATCAGTTTCTTCAAACCCAAACTAAACTATTGTAAAAAATAATACTATAATTTAATAAGATAATATTTTTTAAAAAATTAGATAATTAAATAATTTCATTAAAACCATAAATTAATAATTAATACATATTCCCTCTGTTTCATATTAAGTGTCATTGTAGAGAATTTTTTTTGTTACAAAATAAGTGTCGTTTTCGACTTTCGATACAAAATTTGTTAGTTGTATAGTGCAATTTATTTTTCTATTAATTGAAATATAGTTAGTTGTATAGGTAATTGTGTTTTTTATAGAAAATATGCAAAATTAATTACTTTTTTTTTTAATTTGTGTGCACAAAGCTAAAGTGATGTTTAACATAAACATAGAGAGTATAAAACTTATATTAAGTTTGCAAAGACAACATATTGTGATTTTTTTTTCATTAAACTAAAATTTATCTTTAAGTTATCTTTTTGTTTTAATATTTTATTGTTATTTAACAAATTAGATCTAAAGATGCATTTCTCTATCATTTCCTCCGACATCACGATCATCCAACAGTTGGGGGCTCTTCGTGATGGGATAAGCCACCACTGAATCTTCTTGATGAAGCATTTTTCTTAATTTAGTGGCTGGGGAAACTTGAGAATGGGAACAAGAGAGAAGAGAATAAGAGATCTCTATTTTGTGAACGTGAAGCAGAGTTAAATACGGAAGGTAAGTAGTCGCAAAATTTATGTTTTTTGTTTTTTGTCCGAGATGAAGTTAGGCTTAGGCATTCGGGGTCCCAACTGATTTTCAGTTTTATCTAATCAGGTCTCGGTTTTCTGGGTTTATCAAAATTAGCTCCATTCGAATTATATGAAAGTTCGGTTCGAGTCTGGTTCGGGTTCTATCGAGTCCTATCGGATCCAGGTTGGGGTTAGTAAATCTTCAAAGAACCAGTACAACCCAATGTACTTTCGGGTTCGGGTTTCAATCGGTTCTTCGGTTTAAATTTACCTGATTTATACCTTGCTGTGTAACCAAAACATAAGTAAAATCGGGTTTTCTGTTTAAAAATACATGATTTATACCTTTTTAACCATAAGATGTAAAATCGATTCAAAAATAAAAGGAACATCAAACGTGATCATTCAAAATCAAACAAAAAGTAAAACAGTTATTGGTAGAACGAAAACCAAAAAAATGCTACCATAAAATGAAAACCAAGTTCTCATAAATGAGAAACATTATTCAGTAGAAACAAAACCAAAATCTAACAATGTCAAGCTTGGTCTTCTCATTGTGGTGGCGAGACGGACCATGGGCGAGGTCATCTTACCATGATGGCGAGACAGACCGAGCCGA
>CAJHQP010003936.1:0-60848 GCA_905132765.1 Moricandia arvensis | reverse complement strand
TAGTTCAGTTGGTGCCACACATGCTTTTAATCGGCGGTTGTTTCTGCTTCGAACGCCTTAATCGAAGTGACTGTTGCTGGATTGGCGACTTCTTGCGGGTTTATCTCCTCCGGTTGGGTTGGGTTTTGGACTTGGTAGCTTTCTTTCTTTGTCTGTAGCCGTTGGTCAGGTGGACGAGTCTCGATCGTGCTTTTATTAAGCTTTTCAGTAGGGGGCAGAGTTGTCCTCTTGCGTTGGGCTTAACCATAGACGTCGTCTTGACATGCCTCAGCTTATGTTTGGACAGGAAGTAGAGTCTCGACTGCTTTTGGCATCCCCAAATTGCCGCGGTTCCGTTCAGAGTTGGAAATTTGATGCAGGTGATAGGTTGACGGGACTGCCTTCATGGATTTTATCCAAGGCGTTCCCATGATCATGTTATAGATGGCTGGGTGGTCGACAACCGCAAAGTTGACGATCCTTGTGACTTTTTCTTTGGCCATGACCAGGAGTTTGATCGATCTGAGAGTCGTTGATGTTGTTCCGGAAAAACCCGTGAGTGGTCTTGGCGTTGGTGTGACTTCGGATAAATTGGCATTCATCCTTCTGAGCATGTCGCGGAAGATAACGCCAATGGTGCTTCCCGTGTCTAATAGAACTTTGGCAATCTTGAGATCCTTTATCACGAGATCTATTACGAGCGTATCACAGTGAGGTTTGTCAATTCCGACGGTCGCGTATTCCTCGAAAGTGATCGTATCGTTCGAGAAGTCTCAAGGTGGGGACTGATAAAATTTTATCGACGAGATAGTATTGTGGCAGTACTTTGATCCTCCGATGATCATTTTTACACTACGATGATTGTTGTCGTTGCCTTTGTCGCCTGCCGTTCTTCCATGTTTTCCGTTTTTGCCCGATCGATTTGCTTGAGGAGCATTTTCCGCTGGTGGAGTTTGATCTGTCTTTTGGCGGACGTTCAGTATCTCGGATGAGGTCTTTTCTGCATGTTTTCTCCGCAATTTTTCCTGCGAGCATTTTTGCCGTTAGCATCACACCGAGAACTTTGCAGTTCATGGTGGAATGGCCCTTGGTTTGGTGAAACTCGCAGAATGTTGTTTCGTCGTAGGTCGAGTTTCGGGTTCACGTGTTTCCCGACGTTCTTCCTTGTTCCGACGTGGAATGGATGTCATTATTATGCGCTCCCCGGACGTCTTCCCCCTCGTGATGGACGTACTTTTCGATACGAGAGGTTTTCTTTTTCAGATTCTTCTCTGATGCTGTCTCTTTCATGAATGTACTCGTGTTTTGACGTTTCTGCGAAAGAACTTTCATCTCTTCTTCGATGATAATGTAGTCTATCGCTTTATGAAGAGCATCCTGGATCGTACGTGGTTTCTCGAGCATTATCTACTTTCTGAATTTAGACTTGTGCCAGGGAGTCTTCATGAGCACATCGATAACCACCTTGTCGCTGATTCCGCTTACTCTAGACATGAAGATTTTAAACAGGTTCATGTAGTCACATAGAAGTTCGTCTTCCTTTTGGGACAATCTCCAAAGATCGACGTTGGAGGTTTCCTTATTCATGAACATCGAGTATTGCTTGAGGAATTCTGAACCGAGTTGGCGGAAGCTTCCGATGGAGTTCCGCTTTAGGCGAGAGAACCATTCGAGTGATGCTCCGTGGAGATGCTCGATGAATAGGTGACAATAGTTAGCGCCCTTTTCCCTGTCCCTGAGTTTGGTCCTGCTAATTGCGATCTGGAAGGTCTGCAGATGCACATTTTGGTTGCTTATTTCATCGTATACATGGATTTTGATCTTTATGGGATTTGAAACTCTTGTTTCAGAGATACAAGCAGTGAATGGAGTTTTCCGAGCTTCACCGAGGAGTCTTTCGATCTCGAGTGTTTCACTAGTGGCATGGTGAATTTTAGACTTCACCGCATTTACCTATGCAGCTGTTTTTGCGATATAATAGTGGAGATCGCGCATCTCACTAGGGTCACTGCCAGCAGTTTTCAGTGTTTGTAGGCATATGTTGAGAGTGACTCGAGCCTGCTCTTCGGCTAACTTTTCCAGCTCTACCCAGAAGATGTTTTCTTCTTCTTTAGTCGTGGGTATATTGAACAGAGAGTTCTCCCGAGTCGTGTGGCTTCTTGTCCTCCTTGGGTGCACGTCAGCATCATCATCCGAAGGGCCAGACTGATCTTTGGTTTCCAAGTTGACCAGATCGATTTAGTCAGCCCATGTTCCTTGCTCGAGAGGTTGATTTTTTTATGTGTTCGGACAAGTTACGTTAGGGTTTTCTTTGTCTGGATTTCGATCGAACAAAACGTTCTGCGGTTAATTGACCTATCGTGCGGAGTTGTCAAGTCGACTCTTCTTCCACGAATTTTGGTAGTTCCACGAGGAAGAACGCTCCTGGTTCTTGCTGTTAGGATTTCAATTTGTTTAGCGAGAGAATTTGTGAGCTTGTCTTGTTCGGCCAACTTCATTTCGAGAGTCGGAAACATCTTTTTAATTTCCTAGAACGCTGCAGTGTTTACGTTAACCGTGGACACGTTTGCTGCTGGAGGGCTTTCAACGTTATCGTCGACGGCATTGTCATCCGAGGTGGTTGGTTGTCTGGAACGTCTCTAAACATATTTGACCGCGGCTGTGAGTTAGATTGATCTGTTACCCCCCTCCTTCTAGCGCCAAATTGTGTGAACCAAAATTCACACCGTCGATTTCCGTAATCGGAGGAAAGCTAATAAACCCTAACTTTCCCTTTTCCCTGAGGTCACGGATTTCTACTGAGTCTAACGACAAGTAGTCAAGCTATGTAATAACAGACAAAACAAAATAAATCAAGATAAAGAAAAGAGAAATAGAGATCTTATTCTAAATCTGCGTACGATTGTTTACAACAGGTAAAAGCCTTGGTTGCAAGAGCTGTCGGCGAGTTCCCTAGTTCTAACAACCTAAGCCTTGAAAACCTAATTGAGTCGCAGCTCGAAAAAAAATGGAAAGTTGCCTAATTCGCTCTAATTGCTGAGTTGCAGAGAATTTTTTGTATGTGTGTTGTCCCTCTCCCTTGCTTTGCTTATATAGGTCTTAAAGGTAGGTCGTCTTTCCTTTTCCGCCTACGATTCACTCAGAAGTTTTACGAGAAAACAAGTATTTCCGATATTTATCGTAAAAACTTCAACGGAAAGTCCAGTCGAGACAAAACAAGAAACAGCCGAGTCAAGACTCAATGGAGAGAGTGATTAAACGGATAGTCGGCCATGGACTGCTAGACGTTTGAACGCGTCTAGTCACACATTGGCGACTAGACTTTGCGGGGATTTTAATCGCCCATGGGCCACTAGACGTTGCCGAGAGTCTAGTCGGCCATGGGAGACCAGACTTGTGAGTCTAATCGCCCATGGGCGATTAGACTTGGTGGTGACTCTAGTCGCCCATGGGTGACTAGAATTGATGTTTAGTCTAGTCTCCCATGGGTGACTAAACGTTATGTTTGTTTAGTCACCCGTGGGCGGCTAGACCTTGCCAAAGTTCTAGTCATCCATGGGTGACTAGACCTTGGAACTGATCTTAGTCCTCGGTGGTGGCTAGACGTTGCTTGTCTAATCGCCCACGGATGACCAGACATGGAAGCGAATTGGTTGTTCCCTCAATTGTTTGTCTTGATTCATTAGCTGAGACGAGAAGGGTTAGGCGAAGAGGAGTTCGGAAGCGAGGATTACGTGTTTTCTTTTTATCAAAAGAGATGTAACGTTTTTCCGCAGTAACTTTCAGGCATCTATTTTGTCGTGATCATTTTTGACCCCAACATTGTACTAATTCGAGCTGTACATGGAGACGTGCATGACCTCGAGGGTCATCTGAATAATGCAGCAGGTTAGAGACGGGATAATCAGATGGATGTAATCCCTGACACATAAGCAGTTGTTGTAGAAGCTGTAGAAGTTGTAGCTGTAGATAATGTTGAGGTTTCTCGACCAAGAACGTTTTCTTATTACAACCGTCCATATCAGTTCTACGCCAACAGATCTTTTGTCCTCCAACCTTTCAGAGGCACGATTTCGAGCTGAGGCATGTATACTCTACATTTGTGAGACAAACACCTTATCATGGGCTCCCACATGAGCATCTGATGGACCATCTAGATTGGTTCAAAGATTTAGTGTCTGCTGTCAAATCCAATGGAGTCCTCGAGGACTACCGTCTTTGTAAGATCTTCAAGTACTCACTTTCTGGAGGTGAATCATATTGGCTTAAGCAGCCACCACCACGATCTCTTTCATCCCGGACTTCCATCAAGAACACCTTCTTGCGTAATATCTTTGACGATGCAATATCTAAAGACTTGAGGAACATAATCACCATGTTTACTCAGGGGCCTACTAAATCATTCAAGGGCTCCTAGATCAGATTCAGGGCATACCAAGGACACTGTCCACACCATGGAGTCAATGAAGTACAACTGCTAAACACCTTCTTTAGAGGTCTCGTCAGTTTATTAGATGGTTTTAGACACAGCTAGTGAGGTAAATTTCAACTCCAAAAATGCAGTAGAAGTTGTGAGACTTATTGAGAACTTGGTGTCTATCAATAGCACCAAGAACACTAATTTTGAGAGGAAGAAATTGGCTGAGAGCTTGGATAAGGAGCAGATGGCTGAAGTTAAAGCAAAGCTGGACAGTGTTCATAAACTTATCAAGAAACATGCCGGCTTCACAGAGGATATGGAGGTTGTAGATGTCGACAGTGACAAAGGCGACGAAGAGGAAGTGAACTACGTCAATGGTGCTGGTTTTCAGAAACAGAGGTCTAGGAATCAGAGTGAAAACAAAAATGTCTATGGCACTGGTCAAGGGAGTAGTTACAACCAAGGTTCGCAGCACCAGTAACCCTTAGAAACAACATCAAAAACACAAGGAACTATGGAGCCTCTTCTTATCAGATTCCTTCTCCAACAACTCAAGTGAGCAAATTGGAATCTATGATAGATCAGGTTCTTGAGAGACAGCAGAAGTTAGATGTCGAGTTCAATGGAAGATTGATATCATTTACATTAAACTGAATGACAATTTTGAAGCACTCAACACCCATATGACGAAGTTGGAGACTCATGTGGTTCAGATTAGCGATGCTATAAGAAGACAGAATGCCTTGATTAAAGGGAAAAGTGAGGCTGGACAGAAGCACCACGTGAGTGCCATTATAGATGATGACTTCTGACAAGTGGTGAAACATGAGAAGCTCCAAGAAGAGGAGTTCATAGTCGGAAGTTCCATGTTGTTTGGCAGCATACACTGGTGTAGTTCGACACCTTCAACTGAGCACTGATCACCAGTAGAATGGGATCTTGTGAGACGGTAAGTATCGATTGACACCACATCAATGTTGATCGACACCACATCAATGTTGATCGACACCCACCTATGACGTATCGAGTGCGTTTACCAAGAATCGATGTAAGCCATTTGAATGCAACACGATACCCATGAGACCGAAAAAAACAATGGTTGCCACCAATCATCAACTTGATGATGCACCAGAGCCTACGATCATTCAACAGGAAACTGAGGGACATAATTCTATTGGAAAGAAGAAAATATCAAGTTTTGTAAACATCCAAGGAGAGAGGCTAATGATAAGGAGATGGATAGTTTTACAAAAAGGGTATTAGGATCCATGAAGATGTATTTGATGAGGCTTCTTACACTCACAGGTTCTGGATGTTTTCCAGAGAAAGCAGAGAGACGGAAGAGGACATTGAACGTATGTTCCATCAGCTTAGAGACAAGATGAAGCAGAGGATTACACTGAAGGAAAAAAGTAATCCTGGAAAGTTTGTGGTTTCATGCATTGTCGGAGGTCACAATTATCCAGATGCACTATGCAATAACAATTCTTCCGTAAGCATCATGCCTAGGGTGATGGCTACTCAGCTAAGTCTGAAGTTAGAACCTTTTGGTGACTCATTCACTTTTGTGGATTGCACTAAGGCGAATTCAAAAGGAATTATCAAAACCTTTAGGTACAAATCGGCAATGCCTTAGTTCCACTGGATTTTCATGTTATGGATATTCAGATAGACTAAAATTCTTCTCTACTACGTGGGAGAGCCTTATGGCTACTTTAGGAGTTGTTTGTGACATGCAAACAAACAAGTTGTGCCTGACTCTCATAGAAAATAATGCTTTCTATGACCGTGTTCGATTGATTAAGGAGCACACATCCTACATGGAGTTGGGTGATGACCCAAGATTTTTGGATGCGGTTTATTCTGATTTTGGTCGAGAGAATGAAGATGACGACGGAGTGTTAATCAACACTAAACTAGCATCGATCGGCACTCATGCGATTCTAGAGCTTCAAGGAACTTTCATAGTTGAAGCCGCCAGTACTCCTAGAAGAAAGATGAATGTAATAGCACCAGATGAGTATGGTGTTTACAGAGATGAAGAGGGAAACACACAGACTATGGATGGAAGAATGATCAATGTGTCACAAGAGGATATAAAATAAATACTTGAGATGGCAGAATAGTGTGGGAGCTCGTTATCTGAGTTTACCACAGTATAAGGGATGTTTTTAGATACTGGGAGTCCTTCCTAACTCTCATAATCGGCCAGAACCTGAATATACATTAGATATCAAGTTGAAGACATGATAGTTGAAGTTGTTAAAGACCAATAGAGGATGTTTGATGATTTTTTGCGAATGATGGAAGCAATTTACTACCCTCTCAACAACAACATTAGATGGTTGAGAAAATGTATGAAAGAATAAGAACTTGAGCTGAAGGTGGATCACACACAAAATATTATCCAGAGACAGAAAGAACATAGAAGCAAAGGAGAAGAAGTCATCAAAAGCTTTGTGGGCACCTGGTTCGAGATGAGTAGAGAAGATGTTGATGCTTGTTTCCCAAAAAGTATCCAGTTACCTCCATACTAGCCCAACAACTCCAAAATTTCAAGAAAAAGACTATAAACAAGTGCTTCATAGGAGGCAACCCATTAGTAAATTTAAAAAAAATATATTTTAATTTATTACTGATTTTTCGTGTTTTACTTATTTTAGGTCAAAAAGAAAAAAAAAACATATGAGGAAGACAAAGACCGTACGAGAAGCAAACGACAAACCAGGCAGTGTCGGTCGATACCACTGCAACCGAGCACCGATTGCCACTTCATTGTGTCAATCGACACTCATTCAACATGTATACTCTTTATTCCTTGTTAAATTTTTTCATTCCTATTTATTTTTCCACCAATCTCACTATGTATAATAGTGGCAACAATGGTGTTTAAGTATGGGGGAGGTAGTTACTAACGTTGTGTTTTATTTTGAGTTTTATGATTTTGTTTGAGTTTTATAGAGTCAAGAAGGGGGATGATGAACGTTTTCTATTTTACTTATTATCTAATCACTCTCTAGCACCATTCTTAGATTTACTGATTGCAGGGTGTACCAGATGGAAGTACCAAAGTAAATCACCTGCCAGTAACATCCACGCTTGTTGAGAATGTTTGAAAAAACTAAAGTTGACCTCCAACCTAATCAAATTTCTTTGCTTGTCTTGGGGCTTAGTATACACTGAATTAGATTTCTCTTGCAAGTCTGGAAGGTAAAAGTCTATGTGTTTCTAGTTCCCTTCTCTCTCTCTCTCTCTTCGCATCTAGAAAAAGAAAAAATTGAAATGATTTTCTGAGATGCACAGAGGTAGGAATTTCCTATGATCCCACTATTTTAATTCAATGGGATGATCACACAAAACTGCAATCTAGGGGTATGAAAATTTCATATAAACCCATTATTCGCCAACATTTTGCAAAATATAAGAAAATAAAAAATCAAAAAAGAAGAAAAAGAGAAATAGAAAAGAGACAGAGGGAAGAAAAGGATAAGAGAAAATTGTTAGTGTGTTCAGATACTTGCTTGAGTAAGAGTTCATGTTTCTTTTGATTGATACTTCCAAGGTAAAGTATGCACCCTTTTATTAAGAAATGAGGTTAGTAGAGGGGTATGTCAAACGGTATTAGCTAAGTTATTGGCTGGATGGTATGGTTGCTAAGCCAAGGTGACTACAAAAGGTACCTTTAAAGTTGGCATTGATTCGATGTGTCTTGAAACTTTGCAAAGATGATGGTAAACATCTTAAAAGAATGTTCACTAGAGTAGCTAACTAGAATCTTGAACTTAGGATCATTGACAAACACAAGAGTGGGTTCAATTCCTGATAATAATTGCGATGAGCTAGATTGTTAGGCATATGCGAGAGCTGGTTTAATTAATCTAGTGAACATATCGATTAGGGCGTTAATGTTTGCTTAAAGAAGTATTGATCGACATTTTGTAGGATCGATCAACACTCATTCCGTATTCGCATGCGAGAGTTGGAATACATGATTTAAACATCTAATTAGTCTCACAGCGAAAGCTGAATATCTTACTATTGTATTCGAGTTCTAGTACGGTTCATTCATAAACCCTTAGCATTTATAACTCATAATTTTGGTTGAATGAAACCCTACTTCTAGCTATTTTTCCATATATTTTACAACATATAATCAACTTGTTCACTACTTTATTACTGTTTTATTAATTACTTGCCTAAGTTAATCTTGATTCTAATAGTCTATTGTGTTCCTACGCTTCATGTGGATTCAATCTCTAAGTACTTCAATTAATCTCTTATTTGAGAGAGTTTGCTCTATGGTAATTTGAGCTACATCATCAATCATGTATATATCTCCTATATTTTGGATTTGATAACTGACTAGAGGAAGTAGAATATGAAAACAAAGCTACAACGATTATTCTACTCTATGTAAAATTGTAAGGATATGAGGAAATCGTATTCTAACTAAAGTAAAATTATAAGGATGGAGAGAACGTATACCCAAGAGAACGAAAAACAACATAACATTACTTAGAATACGCAAGTTAGTGATATTCAATGTTCAGAAATTTGCTAGGCGTTATCCGTATGCTCGGGTTTAACCTACCGACTAGTGAAAATTTGGAGATTAATCGACGTTTAAAAAAATTAGTTTTATGTTTTTTTTACATCTTCTTATATATGTAATATATTAACAAATATTCCCCCTGTTCTAATGGTTTGTTCCTTTAACAATGACAAACTGATCGAGGAGAAAGGGTGGCTTTCTTAATTTATTTTCCCACATTTATCATATGAACGTAAAATTACCAATCTAACCTCATAATCTTTTTCAACCTCTCGAATGAAACCCTAATGGCCGCCTCTTTGTTTTCTTCACGATTCTTACCCTTTTACACTTGTTTTTAAACGATTCTTTCTCAGTTATGTTAGTTTTCATTCTCATACATGATTTTAAGCTTATAATTTAGAAGAAAAAAAAATCTTAATTTTTCATTATGTCTCTGAGTTTTTGAGCATTTTGCTCTAAATCGCCACGGTGAATACCACTGATTAAATGGCCACCGCGACCCCATTTTTGAACAGGAGTGATTTTAGATCACTGAGTATTGGAAAGAATGCATACTCAATCTACAGTAGAAAATACTAGAAATAATTCAAATTTTAGAATGCATTTTCTACCTCCACGTAGAAGCATAAGATAACTTTTAAAAGCAGAACCAATATTAGAAAATGTATAACAATTTTGTTTCTGGAAAAACGAACCAGTCAAATAATAATGTTTACAACTTTTCTTCTTTTTCGTACCAAAAAAATCTTAAAAACTATTATTTATATATTTTAATAAATTATAAAAGGTAAGTTAGACCAAAAGTGTTAAATAATACAGAAGGTGTATCTGGACAATGACTAGCTAATTTGTTCTATATTAGCAAATCCAGTGTAACTGAATCAAATCGCTGGTTGCTTGTGCTTCTGCTTCTGCTTGTCGGCAAATTCCTCGGTTTCTAGTTCAAGGAAATTTGCGGTGCTATTATTTATCCCTCTGATTCATAGGTTCATTGTTTCTAGTGTTTTTCACTTAGGTAAGGGCCATATTTCTTTGTTGTTCTACAAGGTTTTTACTTTCATGGTTTAATAAAATTAAACTGACGATAAAAAAAGAAGTTAATCAGGAACTTGATTCATATATTTAGATTAAAATGTTTTCAGTTTTTAGAAAATTCTCTTTGGGATACTATCCGATGGATAGAATCGGATCATGCACGAGCTGCGTGAAATTGACTTTTTGCACACTTCTAAAATCAAATTTCGAGGGTCCAAGTTTTTGGTAAGTGACGGGTAGAAAATTCATAGTTTAAAAGTTACTAGAACTAATTGCATTGGTAGCATAGTACGCTCCGTGTGGGACAGGGCATATGATTTAATAGGCCGCCCAAATCTCCCTGGGGCCACCTATACATTGACATTTCATCTTTTACAAAACACTTTTCTTAGCCTTAATGTTATCGTCAGAAGTTTTGATTTAGTTATAAACGCACTATGCTTAATTGTAACAGTTGGAACCATGTTTTACCCCATTCCAGATACGGTCTAAGATTGCAACCGAAATGCAATAAGACCTAAAACAAATATGAATGAAACAAAGACCCACGAAATTTATAGCTCACCTCAGGCTATACAAATCAAATTTATCGAGGTCGGGAAATCTAACCGAAACAAGAGAATGTCAAAGACATTAAAGTCCATCATAAAAACACTCAATCTATGCTGAAGATTACACCACCATTACGATTCGCTGAAGAGACCTATAAAAGACGATGGAGGAGCCAAAGACTGAGGATCCGAATCCTCTATAGCAGAACTATGCTCTGATTACATTAGATTTCCATAGTTATCAAGCACCTTTGTATAATTTTGAGTATCATCAATAAAATATCCATTTTCCATAGTTAATTGTAACCTACTATTTCTAGTTCGAGTTTACTTGTCAATCAGTTCCTTTATTCGTAAACCCTATTTTGAATGAATTTTAGGATTCTACATTTGGCCCTAGAAGGAGAAAGGGGGGGGAGATTCAACTTAAAAATACCTCTTAAAATCAATGTAAATACACATATCATAGTGGACGCCGCTCACGGAAGAAATGCCGCCCAAAACGGATTTGGTCAGGTGAATGCAGGCGATGTACAAAACAATCTGCAAATAGACGCTCAAGGAAACCCGTTTTCTACAGACCTCAAAATCCCCCCCCCCCCCCGAAAAGTTCCAACCGCCACCAGTGACTCAACCTATCGACCTGGAGGCTCTGCTAGCAGAAGTCCCCGAAAATGCACGTAGAATCTATTCTTTTTTTGCTTCAAAATGTAGGTAAGCAGGATACAACATGACATGGAGCAAGTGGCCCAGAATCAGGCAGAGCAGCAAGCTCGGATCGATGAGCTACTTTCCCAATCTCCGAGAACACTGCGAAATGCAACTCTCGATAGGAACACAACCTCTTGAGACCTTACAGATAAGGTAGTAACAATGGACCGGTCCCAAACATGGAAATAGCAATCCTAGAAGGAGAGATCGGGAAAATCAGGTTTGATTTAACACGGTATCATGCCAAGCTACCGTTCATTGATTCATCGAGCTACAAGCTCAGCTGAGGAAGTCGATCGAGTCATAGAAGAGACTCAAAGAATGCCGTTCACGAGCCATGTCACCAACATCCTCACACATCCCAGTCTCAAGATCCCGCTCTATGAAGGAAAAGCCGGTCCCGGGCTCACATGATTGCTTTCTGCATCGCAACGGAACAACGCTCTCAATTGGTTCTCTTGTTTGGAGGCCAATACCACCGACATTTTCAACCAGATCTCGACCGTATTTATGAAGCACTACTCTATGTTCATAGAGAAAAGATTTCAGACACCGACCTATGGACTATGTCTCAGAAGTAACAACAGTCACTTCGTACCTTTATCGGACAGTTTATGACAGTACTCTGGAATATTGTCGTGAGTGATAGCACCAGAATATCAGCATTACAACATGCCTTATGGCATGAATCACCGTCCGTTAAGAGCTCTTTCTAAGAAAAACTGATGCCCTAGAAGATGCTCTTCACCGAGCATCAAGATACATAGAGATGGAAGAGGAAAAGAAGGCACTTTCCAAAAAAAACACACATTGATGTCGAGACCAAAGGAGAGAGCCTACAAGGAGAAAGGATACCGGCCAAAAGGACGAGGTCTAAGAAACAATAGAGATCGCTCAATCAAGGTAAGCGAAGACAATGAGCCCGATGATGAAGAAATGGAGAACTCAAAGCCACGATCAAACAAGCCAAAACCAAACACATGGAACAGGAAAGACGACAACAAAGATAAGAAGGAAAAATGGTGCATCTACAACAAGCGAGGTGGACATACCACTCAAAAGTGCTTTGGGTTAAAAAGTTTCTTTTAAATCAGTACCAAAAGGAAGGAATGACACAGGTAAAAGGAGATATGGAGAACTCAAAGCCACGATCAAACAAGCCAAAACCAAACACTTTGGACAGGAAATACGACGACAAAGATAAAAAAGGAACAATGGTGCGTCTACCACAAGCGAGGTGGACATACCACTCAAGAATTCTTCGGGTTCAAAAACTATCTTTTTGATCAGTACCAAAAGGAAGGAATGAGACAGCTCCAAGGAGATATGAAGAAATCCAAAGAAGATAAGGAAGTGAAAGAAGCCAAAGAAGAGTCATCCAAAAGAGATCTGGATAGCACTCAGACGCAACGATGCCATCGACCTCAAGAAAGAAGTTAAATGTTATACTAGTCAGGAACCCCTAATGTGACGATTGATAAGATCGCTCAAAGGATATGGGAGACAAGTTAAGTCCATCAAAACCAGGTCGGAAGATGACACGATCATAGAGTTTGAAGAACATGAGACGACAAATCAACATTGGCCATATAACGACACACTAGTTATAGAGATAATGTTGGCATACTGCAAAATATCTTAGGTCATTGGTGGACACCGGAAGCTCGGTAAACATGATTTATAAAGAGACTTTGGACAAAATGGAACTGACCGACCCGGGGATAAGGCCTTCAAGACAAGCCTTAACTGGTTTCAGTGGAGCATCACAAAGTTCTTTAGGGACTATACGACTACAAAGCTACCACGGAGGGATCATGTTGGATACCATATTCACCATCATCGACTCCCTAGATATGTATAACATCATCCTTGGGACACCATGGATACATTCAGTGCGAGATGTCCCATCAACCCACCATCAGTGGCTCAAATTCCCAAAGGCCAGAGGCATCATCATAATCCATGGAAGTTAGAAGGCAGTGAAAATGTGTCACATTCACGAAATTTTATTTAGGCGACCTAACTGAACTCAGATAGAACCAACGGAAAAGGCGGAAGACAAGATGGGGGAAGAAGAAAAGAAAAGATAGAGAAAGCCCGACACGAGCAAAATAATGAAAAACACATGTTTCATAAAATCTTTTACTTTGTAATAAAGTTATGAAATGCTTGATCACGAACAAAGTACATAGGCAACCCACTTGGGGTACAACTATTAATAAAACAAAATATATTCCCTTTCAAACAAACGAGCTTCCAAGCTTTGACCAAAGCCTCCGAGCTCCAAGTAATGGAAAACCATTACACACCCAAAATCTTACTTCATCAAGTAAATCGATTAACGAGTTCTCCAAAAAATCTAAAAAAAAATCTACCTAACAAAATCCCCTTGACTCAGAGCTTTCGCTCTTCAAATCGGCACCCTGGCCAGACAATTCTGGATGCCTTCGTGAAAAGACACCACGTCCGTGAAAAGCATTTGTCGAGATCATTCAAAGTGCCCCTCGGGAGCTTAAGCACACTCCTATTTTTAATAGAAAGCTGGACTGCCCCCTCAAACACTTGAGAAATACGGAAACTACCAAGCATCCTAAAACACTCAAGTGGATAAAGGATAAGCTGCATTTGACGTTTTTCGTAAACACAAGTAAAAAGTCTTGGCACAAAAAAAAATCAGTAAAGCAAACAAAAAATATTATAGCAAATAATACATAAAAGGGTAAAAGCCTCCCCATGCACTTATTCGGGTAAAAGCCTCCCTAGGCTCTTGTCTAGATAAAATCCTTCCTCGGTACCACAAATAAAAAAAATAAACAAAAAAAATAAAGACCTTTCAGGGCCTACTCTCGAGCTTGTTTCGCATCTGAGGCTGAGATGGAGGCGAGATTAGAACCAAAATGATCAGTAGCCAGCCAGGGCAGTCGTATCAGGCATATCCTGGTCAGTATCATGACCAGCATCAGCTCCTCCAGCGACATTGGGATGCGCCTCGGGAATTGAAACCAGCATAAGCTGCCGCTAGAACCGTCAAAGATAATAGAAATTCTCAAATCCCTTTCAGGATCAATCCAGTTATGTCCATCTCATCGAATTCCTCTTGTAAATTCTTTTTAACCTGTCAAAACATGGCTTGTACTTCACCAACATAGCCTAACGAGCACTCTTCACTTCCTTGCGAGTCTCCTTGGCCTTTGCAGCGCTTAACCTCTGCAGCTCATCCTCGTGAGCCTTCTGCACCAATTCAAGCCGGTTCCCAAGCTTCCCATTTTCTCCCCGAAGACCCTTCAAATCCCTCAAAAGATCAGCCTCACGTCACTCAGCAGCTGTCTTAACAATCTCGTACAGCTCTTTTAGCCTGCTGATACAAGAACGGAGTCCGACATCAGAAGTTTCGAGCTCTCAAATCTTCTCTTCCTTGGCTGTAAGCTGACCTCCAATTGACCAAACTTAGCTTCAGGGCGACATTCCTGGATGACACCTCTTGGCTCTTAGTACGCTCAGCCGTGAGCAAATCTTTGCAACGAATAGCCTCCTTCTCCGCATCAGCAGTCAACCGACAGGCATCCCAGCTCTTGCATTCATATTGGATGGGTTGTGATTCTCCCATCCTAGATGCTGTCACAAAATCAAAGTCAATCCTACAAAACAACATCATAAAAGCATCTCATATAAAAAACCACGAGAAGGGACTCACCAACGCGTACAATCGGCAAACCCCTTCATAGGAGTCATTGTTCGTAAACATCTCTCTGTGAACCTAAGATCCCCATTGAGTCGTATCTCAGGACAGAGACAGACAAAATATTTCCCATTGTTAGCCAAGGGTGTATCCCCGGGAACTCGAAGGACATGGCATAAGAGCCCTTTCAAGAGGAAGACAATATGCCATCCCAAGGATTCAGCCCATCATCCATACATGATCGTTTCAAAGAAATCGGATTATGACCTCCCGATATCGAAGAAGACCGCTTCCTATTGTCGGTTTCAAGACCTTGCCGCTGCCCTTTGTTAGAAGACAAAGGGGCACTCAAAGGCCTTGGCGAATCTCATGACAGTCTATGAGAATGTTACCAATGAACAGATGTCGAGAAGCCTCTAAAGCAGCTTCTCTCGGAATAAACTCAGGGAGATAACCCCTGGCTGAGGGCGGCAGAGGAAGCACCAAAGAAGACAGACGCGCCATTGGAGCCTTGATATCTGCTCAAATTACCCTAGAGCAGCTTTCTCTGTCAAATAAGAGGTTCAGGTGTAGTACTTAGGGATCAAATCCACAGGGAGCGTGGGCACCCAATAGACTAGATATGGAGATTAAACTAGGCTATAAATTATAAAGCAGTAAATAGTAATAGACAAGTAAGTAGTTTGTTGTAAACGATATGATGAAATAACTAGATTTAGGTTTCATGTAATATAATTATGATGTGTAGATGCTAAGAATGTGTGATAAACCATCTTAAAACTCGAATGCAAAAGTAAGATATCCAGATCTCGCTATGAGTCTAATCAAATTACTAAGTCTTTGTTCCAACTGTTGCATGCAAACAAGGATCGAGCGTCAATTGATACTATGGGATGAGTGTCGATCGATGATACCTTGGACAAGCATTAACGTCATAGTTGATATGTTCACTAAGTTATTCGAGACCAGCTCTCGCATGAGCCTAACAATCTAGCTCAGCATAGTTAATATCAGGAGTTGAACTCACTTTCGTGGTTGTCAATTATCCTAAGTTTAGAGTTATAGTTAACTACTCTAGAACACAAGCAGTAAGTAAAATTCTGATGAAGGATCCTAAAGATCACCTTAGGATTTCTATATCTCAGCAATTCATATAAACCTTAATAAAAACCCTAAATCTAACAAGAGAAACTACTCAGACATAATTAAGTGAATCATAAGAATAACCTGGATACAATGCACAAATAGAGTAAGAAAAATTGAAGTTCAATACAAATCTCTGAAGGGGTTTTGATCTTCTCTCTATATAAATAACTAAAAGCTTCTAAAGGTGGAATAGTTTATGGGTGGTTTCTAGGTTGTTTGTTGCCCAAACAATGGAAAACACACATAAAATACTAGGTATAAGTCGGCCAGGGATAGTCTTGTAAATATATTGAACTTCTGGGCTTTGTTCGTTCTTGACATTAAGTCAGCCCGTCTACGCGCGCGGGTATCGATCGGCACCAAAGGGTCGGTGTCTATCGATACGTCTTCTTGATTTTGACTCTGGCTTCTGTTTTCTTCAACAACTACGTGTTTCCTCATCATTAAGCTTCAGAATACCTCATAATCTCCACATTGCTCCAAAACATAGTTGGACTTGTAAACACTCTAAAATATACTCCAAACACCTATAATAAACTTTAAAAAGTACATATACTATGGGTGAAAACTGGTAAAATCCATAGTATCAACTCCCCCATACTCATCCTTTTCTTTTTCCTCAAGCAAAACATAGAACAGTCCCGAAAAAGAGGTTTGAAATCGCAGGGACTCACACAATTTTTAAGCTTACTATTATCACCTCTGCAATGTTGCAACCACATTAAATCAATGCCAAATTTAAAGGTACCTTATGTACTCTACTCTACCTTAGAAACCAAAATAATCAAGCCAACAACTTAGCTAATAATGTCTGACAAACCCCTCTACTAACAGCATCTCTTACAATAAAAAGGTGTAAGCTTTACTTTAGGAGTATCGATCAAGACACATGGACTCTTACTCAAGCAAGTTTCTAAACACACATGCAGTCTTCTCTTATCCCTTTCTTCCCTCTTTCTCTCTTCTCTGAATCCTTTTCTTCCCTTTTTTATTACAATGAACAGTGACGCTGATGCAGTTCGTCTTGAAAATCTTTTTTTTTACAAAGTGTAAGCGAATAATGGAGTTATAGGAAATTTTCCCACTCTCGCTTTAAACAATGTGTGATCATTTCGTTCTAAATTAGAATAATGGGGTCACAGGAAATTTTCCTACCCCTCTGCATCTTTCAAGAAATCATCTCAATCTTTTCTTTTCTAGATGCCGAAGAGAGAGAGAGAGAGAGAGAGAGAGAGAGAGAGAGAGAGAGAGAGAGAGAGGAACAAAAACACACAGACTTGTACCTTCCACGCTTGCATGAGGAATCCTATCCAGTGTATACCAAGTCCTAAGACAAGAAAATTAAATAGATTAGGTTGGAGGTCAGCTTCGGTTTCTTCAAACATTCTCAGCAAGTGTGGATATTATTGGCAGGTGATCCAAATTAGTATTTCTTTCCAGTATATTCTGCAATTAGTAAATCTAAGAATGATGCTAGTGAGTGGTTAAATAATAAGTAAAATTTGAAAAGATCATTATCCACTTCTTGACTCTATAAAACTCAATAAAACATACATAAAACTAGAACTCAAAATAAAACACAATATCAATAATACTTCCCCAGACATAAACAACACTGTCCCTGGTGTTATACAATCCAAGATTGGTGGGAAAAATCATAAGTACGCAACTAAACAAGAAAAATCAGTATACCTGCTCGCTAGTATGAGTGTCGATCGGCACAGTGAATGATGATCCTTCCATCCATAGCATGTGCATCGCCATCTTCATCTTTGTAAACTCCATGCTCATATGGTGCTACGAGAATGACTTCTATTTTAGGTGGAATGGCAGCTTCAATCAAGAAAGTCTCTCGGAATTCTAGAGTCATAGGGGTGTCGATCAATGCTTATGGCTGGGTGTCGATCGACGCCTCGCCGTCATCTTCATACTCTGCACCATAATCAGAATAGCAGACTACCACAAATACTCGATCATCTCCTATCTCAATGTAGGGCATGTTTCTCTTGACAACTTGTACATGGTCATAGAAATCAGTCTCACTGATGAGTGATATATACAACATGTTTGTATTTATGTCACAAAAAGCTCCTACGGTAGCCATGAAGGCTCTTCCAAGTAATAGAGAAGAATTCCAGTCTCTTAGGAAATCCATGACATGAAAATCTAACTGGAACAAGGACATTACCAATTTATACCTGAAGGTTTCTGAAAATCCCTCCTGAATTCACCTTGGAGCAATCCACAAAGATAAATGAATCACTAGAAGATTCTATCTTCAGACTCACCTGCTCATTCATCGCCCTGGGCATAATACTGAGTAAGGAACATGTATCGCAAAGCGCATTAGGGTATTTGTGACCTCTAATCATGCAGAGAGCCACGAACTTCCCAATGTCACTTTTCTTCTTCAATGTTATTGTATGCTTCATCTTCTATTTGATCTGATTAAACATACGCTTAATGTCCTCTTCTATCTCTTTGCTCTCTCTGAAAAACATCCATAGTTTGTGGGCTCAATAAGCATCATCGAATGGGATGTCCACTAGGAGCCTCAACATCCTCTTGGTGAAACTATCCATCTCTTTCTCATTAACCTATCTCCCTAAATGTTTAGGAACCTTGTTCTTCTTTCTCTCAGAAATATGTCCCTCTGTAGCCTGCTCAACAATAATAAGCTCTGATGCATCTTCGGGTTGCTGATTAGTGTCAACTCCTGGCTTTCTTGATATCTGAGACAAATATCTTGAAGCATTCAATCGGTTTGCATCAATACTTGGTAATCAAACTCGGTAAGTCACTGGTGGGTGTCGATCGACGAGAACAGTAGGGTGTCGATTGATGCTTGCCATTTCACAAGATCCTACAGATTCAGTTTGGTGTGTCGATCGGTGCTCAGTGGTTGGTGTCGATCGGTTCTCAGCGGTTGGTGTCGATCGACAGCATTGCGAACTATCGAAGGACATGGATCTTTCGACTTGAAAGTCTTCTTGGAACTTCTCCTCCTTCACCACTTGCCAAAAATCATCATCTATGATGGCACTCACGTGGTGCTTCTGTCCAGCCCTCATTTTCCTTTAATCAGCGCCTCTTGTCTCCTCACAGCTTCACTAGTTTGAACCACTTGAGTCTCCAACCTCTTCACATGGGTGCTGAGATTTTTAAAGTTGTCATTCAGGTTGGTGTATTTAGCATCTATCATCCCATCGAAATCCATTGTCAGCTTATGATGACCCTCAAGAACCTGATCAATCATGCTTTCTATCTTGCTTTCTTGAGTTGTTGGTGAAGGATTCTGGTAAAAAGAATTTCCATAGCTCTTGTTGTTGTTGTTGTTGGGTCTCTGGTACTGCGAACTTTGGTTGTAATAACTCCTTTGACCAGTGCCATAAAATTTTATGTTTTCACCCTGATTTGCATACTCCTAAAAACCAGTGTCACTTATGTAGTTCACATCCTCCTCATCGCCCTTATAACCGGCAGTATCAATACCCTCAACATCTTCTGCAAAGCTCACATGCTTTTTGACAAGCTTATGAACATTGTCCAGCTTGGCCTTAACTTCATCCATATGCTCCTTGCCCTAGCTAGAAGCCGATTTCTTCCTCTCCAAATCAGTGTTCTTGGTTAAATTGTTAGGTGCCAAGTTCTTAATAAGTCTCACAACTTCTTCTGGATTTCTAATGTTGAAATTTCCCTCACTTGCAGTGTCTAGAGCCATCTGGTAAACCAAAGTGATGCCTCTGAAGAAGGTACGAATCAGATTTACCTCGTTGAATCCATGTTGTGGACAGACTCTCTGATATGACTTGAATCCGATCCAAGAGCTTTTGAAAGATTCAGCAGGCTCTTGTGTGAATGTATCAATTTTGTTCCTCAAGTCTTCAGATCACGCATCATCAAAGAAATTATACAGGAATGCGTTTTTGATGTCATTCCAGGATGTAAGAGATCATAGTGGTAACTTCTTAAGCCAATACGAAGCATCTCCAGCAACTGAGTACTTGAAGAGCTTACAGAGAAGGTAGTCCCCAGGGAATCCATTGGCTTTGGTAGCATAAACTAGATCCTCGAACCTCTCAAGATGGTCCATCATATGCTCATTTGGGTGAACATGGTCGGGTGTCTTTCCCATAAGTGTAAAGTATGCAAGCCTCAGCTCGAATTGTGCCTCTGAAAGGTAGGAAGACAAATAGTAGATCTAGTGGCGTAGTATTGATCTGGACGGGGGTTGTAATCATCCAACGTTCTGGGTCGAGCATCCTAGACATTCTCATCAGCTACAGCCTGAACATTGGCTGCAACATTCTCAACATTAGCAGATCCTATGGCAGCTGCTTCTCGATCAGGGATTACAGCCCCCTGATCATCAATTCTCTGGTCTACTGCATTACGCATATGACCTCATGGTCATGCAGGTCCCCATTCTCATCCCTCATTAGTATAAGACTCGCACACATGTTGTCTGCTCGCGGGTTGGTATTGATCGATAAAGATGAGTTGGTGTCGATCGTTGCTCGCTCACAAGAAGTGTTGATCGACAAAAATGTGATTGTGTCGATCGACGCTGTTAGGTTCTCTTTGAGGATCGTGCGTTCTAAACATGCAGCGTCTGAGATTACAAAAACTTTTTCCTTGTTGCTTCGAGTACTGCTGGGCATGAACCTAAAAGACAAAGAATTTTTTTGTAAGTAACTAAAACAAAAAGTAAAATATAGACAAAACCTATTAGCAAATCCAATGCTCCCAGGCAATAGTGTCAAATTTTATATCTACTCAAATTACCCTAGAGAAAATTTATCTCTCAAATAAGAGGTTTAGTTGTAGTACTTAGGGATCAAATCCACAGGGAGCATGTACACACAATAGACTAGAGATATTGAGATTAAGCTAGACAATATATAATAAAGTAGTAAATAATAGTAGACAAGTAAGCAGTTGGTTGTAGATGATATGATGAAATAGCTAGACTTAGGGTTTCATGTAATAGAATTATGATGTATAGATGATAAGGGTGTGTGATAAACCGTCCTAGATCTCAAATGCAAAAGTAATATATCCAGCTCTCGCTGTGAGTCTAATCAGATGACTAAGTTTTTGTTCCAGTTGTTGCATGCGAACAAGGATCGAACGTCGATCGATACTATGGAATGAGAGTCGATCGATGCTACCTTAGACAAGCATTAACATCCTAACCGATATGTTCAGTAAGTTATTTTAGACCAGCTCATCCATCTGCCTAATAACCTAGCTCACCATAATTAATATCAGGAGTTGAACTCACTTTCGCGATTGTCAATTATCATTAGTTCAGAGTTCTAGTTAGCTACTCTATAACACAAGCAGTAAGTACAATTCTTACGAAGGATCCTAAAATATCACACTAGCAGCTCTATATCTCAGCAGTTCATATAAACCATAATAAAACCCTAAATCTAACAAGAGAAACTACTCAGATATGATTAAGCAAAGCATAAAAATAATCTTAATAGAATGCACAGACAGAGTAAAAAACTTGGAGTTCCAATACAAATATCTGAAAGAGTTTTGATCTTCTCTCCAAACAAATAATTAAAAGTTTCTAATAATGGTGGAATAGTTTGTGGGTGGTTTCTAGATTGTGTGATTCCCAAACAATGGCAAACACAAAATACTAGGTATAAGTCAATCAAGGGCAGTTTTGTAAATATTTGGAACTTATGGGCTTGAGTCGTTCTTGACTTTAAGTCGGCTTGTCTACGCGCGTGGGTATCTATCGGCACCAAAGGGCCGGTGTCGATCGACACTTCTTCTTGATTTCAACTCTGGCTTCTGATTTCTTCAACAGATACGAGTTTTCTCATCATTAAGCTCCAGAATACTCCATAATCTCCACATTGCTCCAAAACATACATGGACCTGTAAACACTCTAAATAGACTCGAAACACCTATAATATACTCTAAAGATCATATATACTACGGGTAATAATTGGTAAATCCATAGTATATCAAGCCTCAACCACATCATCAAGACCATAAACTTCAGCCAGTCTAGAGGGCCCTAGTGATGCGGTTGTGACTCCAGTACCACCAACACCGACATTCTCAAGAGGCAACACATCGCCACCAAAACCGCCTCCAACGATAGATGACGTCGAGACCACCTCAACTGAAGTAGCACCTGATCCTGCAATTCCCACAGAAGGATTAAAAGCACCAGCGGAATTAATGACGGTCGCAGAAGCCGCCATCCGAGCTGCCTCATCTTGAGAAGTCTTCTTCCTCAACTCCCTTGCCTCTCTCTTCTGAGCAGATTCAGTGGCCCTCTGAGTAAGGTCGCGGATTACAATTGTTGGTTTCACCATTTTTAGTGCAAACTACACTAAAAACAAAAATCAGTAACACAAGAGAGAAAACATATACCTAAGTTGGACATAAACTTACCAAAGACATGCGCACAGGAAGAAATATCGATAGTTCAGACTGCAAAAACAAGGCAGCAAAACAACTCAGGACGATCTTACAGAAACAAAATTTAACTAAAAAGACAATAAAGGGAAATTTAAGCGGTACAATCCCAAAACCACGAAGCTCAAAAGAAAAACAAGATTCCATTCAAAAGTATTATACAAGAAGATAGAGACAAAGAAATTGGACCTTTCACCTTCTCCAAGGCCAGCGACAATGAGAGATAAGAAGGAGGGCACAGTAATTTATACTCCAAAAATCGAGAGACATGAAAGGAATGATTGTGTCTCCGGAGATAACTCGTTTTCAAGGAGGAAAAGTTGAATCTCTTAATTTACTTCAATCAAAATCCTTCAGTCAAATCCAATAATAAATGTATTGAACCAAAATCTCAAACCTTGTTGTGGTACACAAAAGACCAATGGTCTCAAGTACATCATAGGTCGGATTCAATACCCAACTCATATGACGACTTTAAACGCATCGAGCTTCGGGGGCTACTGTTGGAGCCAGGTTTCACCCCGCTCCCGACCCGTTCCAAGATCTTAACCCAAAAATAAGGCCTAAAATCAATCATCGCCAAGGCACATGAAGAAAACAACTGCCAACAAAGGTTATAGCCCACCCTGGGCTATACAAGTTGAATACACCAAGGTCAGCATGTCTAACCAAAAAAACGAGTAAGTCAAAGACATTAAAGACCATCATAAAAGCAATCGAGTCATTCTGAAGATCACACCACCGTTACAATTTTCGCACTCCTTGTATTTATCTTTAGTATCATCAATAAATATCAATTTTTGATAGTTAATTGTAACCTAGTCTTTCTTGTTCGAGTTTACTTGTCTATCAAGTTCATTTATTCGTAAACCTTCTAAGTGAATTTTAGAATTCATAGATAACTTTTCTTCTTAATTGACTAAATTTACACTAAGCTTTATTGTAACCTTTCTTAAGATAACGAAAGATGTTAAATCAATGAGTCATGCTGCCATATGCAATTCATACCATGGTCAGTTCTTAGTATTATGCAGAGCCGGGCCAGGAAAATAATGGCCCAGGAAAAAAATTGGTCTATTATCTTCAAGAAAATGAGAAAATTGCAATTTAATGATTTGTACCCTGCACTTCGAATATGCAACCTGACGTTCTTGCCAATAGAACTATTTAAAGTTTATGTCAACATAACAAGATCTGGAAACTTGAACCTACATGAACAGGACCAGCAACAAGAAACAGACCAGCTGAGTCCTCGTCCAAAGACAAGATCATTTGGGTGAGGCAAGCACTCACTCCTCCAGAGTCATTTTGAATAACGAACCCGTCAAAAATAAATGAGGAATACCTTAAAATAGATTTTAAAAAGTTTTTATCATAAAAATAACCTTTAAAAAAATGATTAAAATAATTTTTAAGAAAAAATGATTAAAATAATTTTTATTAAAGAGTGTAAATAAACATTTATATCTTTGGGTTAGCTAATCTAGACTTAGAGTTTAGAGTTATGGGGTAGATTTTTGGAGATGGGGCTTAAAATTAAAATATATATATAAAAAGATATTAATTTTTTTTTTAAAAAGGGCTATTTTGATTATTTTTTTAGGTCTATTTTTGTGACAAAAACTTAAAAGAACGAAAGATTTTCCCAAAATAGAATCTCAAAACGACCATATTAAGAATAAAAGCACAATACATAAAACATTTTAAGAAAACCGAATAGAGACAAAAGTATATTTTCTGTTTTGTGCTTTTAACAACAAAACAGGAGGATGAAAAAAAAGCCAGATTCGAGAGGCTTAACAACTCTGTTGCTATTTCTGCAACAATAGCTTTATACTCGCATGAAGACACAACAAACGCTGTTCGCAATTACTACACAATCTCAGTTAAGGAAGAAGAGGAGGGTGAGGATGAAGAAGAAGACGATGAATTAGAAAGCTATATCCAATCTGTTGACAATATTCCAAGCTGAGGATCCTTGCTGTTTCCTTTCAGGGATTTGTTAGGGGTGATAAGTTTTCAGACTTGGGTTGCTTTGTTAACACAAATTAAATGTTTAGAAGCTGGTATATCATTAGGTTCCTCTCCTCTTATGAGTATTGTAACTCCATGTTAGGAACAAACTTATGATTGCAAAACTCTCTTTCAAGAATGTTCACTCTTTGCCTTCCACAAAAATAGGTTATTGAAAAGATATTACATTTTAAAAATGTAACTGTTTTGTGTGAAATCATGTTGGATTAAGTGTTTGTCGTAAAGTATTCTCATAAACCATATTATGTGTCTATAATATCTTGCTTAGCTTAATTGTCTTATCTCTCTTTTTGGTAGCTGGACAGTAACAAAACATATTTGGACCTTGAACTTTCTCAACATTGTTTAAATGCTCATTCTCCAGCCTCGTCAACAAAATTTTCATAATTATAATTATTCATAAATCCATTGACGTTCGACATCCATTCACAAACAACTAACAAAGACATGTAACATATTAATCAAAACAGAAACTAATAGAAAACCAAAAATATTAAGGAGAAAAATATCTATTTTATTAAAAGCGGATCATCCTAAAAATCCACTTACAGAAGTAAGTTGTTGTACCTATTTATTTTACAACGAAATATATTAACTAACCCATATTAAAGCAATTATTTAGTCCTATTGCATTTTATTAAACTTACATTTTATTTCACTCAAGTAATTACAAAGAAATTTTACTTTACTAACATTTGATATAAACCATATCAAATGTTTTGTTTCAAATGCTCTTTTCCTTAGACGAACTTCCTTAAATCTACATACATACATTTCATATAAACGATATCGAATGTTTCAATCCATGCGGCTCATATATTTTATATATGTTTCATCCTCCTCCATTGGATCAAGTGTTTGGTTACCATATCAATTTTTTCCATACAGAGGAATCTTGTCCTGTTAAACGAATTTAGATCAAAATATATGTCTACATTAATTTTAAAAATTCTCTTATTCATTATGATAATATTCTAAACAACATACTAAGATTTATATTACTATATTGAATCTATGCACGTTTTATGAATAAGTATTATACATTTATTTCAAAAAAAATCCCTCACTTTGCAAAAACGAATGTAAACAGATAAAAATTCAATTGTTAAAATTTTGAAACAAAAATAATTAAGATTTATATGAAAAATTGAATCTATGCATGTTTTATGAATACATATTATAAATTTATTTCAAACAAATCCCTCACTTTGCAAAAATGAATGTAAAAAGATAAAAATTCAATTGTTAAAATTTGAAAAAAAAAAGAATGATAGTTTTAAAATCAATTTTAGAACAAGAAATTTTAAAAACAATTTGCGGTTTATATCTCGGGTTAAGATCTAGTTCACTTAAAAGAATAACACAACACACAAAGAAAAAATCTATAATGAAAAGAGTTTTTGGATGCCAAATCTAAAAACTTAGGGAGGATAAATATGGGAACTATATTACAAAGGTTTATTTTAATTACTGATTTGGCTGAATTTTTTTCTACCAAAGTAGAATAAAAGGCAAGGTGGCAGATTTTCATATTTTGTTCAGAGTAGAAAAACATAAGAGTGATAGATAAAGGTAGAAAACACATTCTGGATAACGAAGAAATAGCAACGAAGTGTAGAATATGTATTGTCGTTTCGTAAAAGTAATATGTATAAATAGTAGAAATTGATTTTTACCAAACGTAGATCATTATATAAGTCGTGTAATGAACTTTCTACGTAGAATATAAATAGTTCAAATTTTAGAATATATATTATTAAATTAGTAGACAGATTTTTTTTACTTTTAAGAAAAATATTTTAAAAAACAAAATTGAACCAATCAAATTGAACACTAATCGACATTCTTATTTATTCAATTAAGAAAATAAAATAACTTATTCTATTTTAAATTAAGCGGTTGAGGGTATTTGGAGAAAATGAGAAAAATGTTATGAAATAACTTATAATTTTATAGTATCTCGAAATTTGAATAAGGACAAAATTTTATACCCGTAGGAAGGAGATAATCCTTATATAAAGTGAACTATTACATAGAGAATGAAGAGAAGGGATGATTTACAAACGATCGAAACGATCGTTTATATAGAAGTGAAAAAGTAGAAGTTATTGTGCAAATAGTGATAGTGGGACCCACTTCCTTTTATATTTTCAGCAAAAGTTGGCCGACTACTGTACATATTACGGCTGATCACTGTGCATATAACGGCTACTTTATAATACTCCCCCTTGGGGAACGATGTCACTATTGTTGTTTGCTTGACGTATTTGTTGCCGCGTTAAAAACCTTTCTAGAAAAACCCTGTAGGAAAAACCATAGTAAGGTAAAAAGAGTACAACCACGTAAGCTCCCCCTCGAATGAACAGTCATAGATCCTTCTGATGACGCATTCCAATGTTATGGACATGTTTCCTGAAAACCGAGGTTGGAAGTAATTTTGTGAAGAGGTCAGCTGCATTGTCGCATGATCGAACATATCTGACTTCAATCTCTTTATTCTTCTCTAGTTCCTGAGTGTATGAGAAGAACTTTGGATGTATATGCTTCGTTCTATCGCTTTTGATATATCATTCCTTCGTTTGAGCAAAGCATGCCGCATTATCTTCATATAAAATAGTTGGCTCCATATTTTCGCCAATCCCACTGCTTGAACAGATGTGACGACTTATTGATCTTAGCCATACACATTCTCTACTTGCTTCATGGAGTGCGATTATCTCCGCATGATTCGATGAGGTCGCCACAAGTGTTTGTTTCTGGGAATGCCAAGATATAGCAGTGCCTCCGATCTTGAAAACGTATCCTGTTTGCGATCGAGCTTTGTGTGGATCTGATAGATATCCTGCATCTGCAAAACCAACCATTTGACCTTTTGAATCTTTAGGATAAAATAAACCTAAGTCAATGGTCCCTTGGAGATAACGAAAGACATGTTTAATTCCATTCCAATGTCTTCGTGTAGGAGAAGAACTGAATCTTGCTAAAAGATTAACAGCAAATGATATATCAGGCCGTGTACAATTTGCAAGGTACATCACCGCTCTGATTGCACTTAGATATGGTACTTCAGGACCAAGAATCTCTTCATTTTCCGTAGATGGTCGAAATGGATCATTTTCAATATTAAGTGATCTAACAACCATTGGTGTGCTAAGAGGAGTTGACTTATCCATGTTAAAGCGTTTCAACACTCTTTTAGTGTAAGTGGATTGATGCACAAATATACCATTTTCAGAATGTTCAATTTGTAGGCCAAGACAATACTTTGTCTGTCCAAGATCTTTCATCTCAAATTCTCCTTTCAGGTAATCTGATGCCTTTTGGATCTCCCTTTGAGTTCCAATAATATTAAGATCATCAACATATACCGCGATTATCACAAAACCGGATGTTGTTTTCTTGATGAAAACGCATGGGCATATAGGATCGTTCACATATCCTTCTTTTGTCAAATGTTCACTGAGACGATTATACCACATACGTCCAGATTGTTTTAACCCATATAACGATCTTTGTAATTTTATTGCACATAACTCTTTCGGCTTGGAACTTAATGCTTCTGGCATTTTAAACCCATCAGGAATTTTCATGTAGATATCAGTATCTAATGATACATATAGATAGGCGGTAACGACATCCATAAGACGCATCTCGAGATCTTTATCAGCTGCTAGACTCATCAGGAATCTAAAAGTGATTGCATCCATAACAGAAGAATATGTTTCTTCATAATCGATTCCAGGTCTTTGCGAAAAACCTTGGGCCACTAGACGAGCTTTGTATCTCGTAACCTCATTTTTCTCATTTCTCTTTCGAACGAAAACCCATTTGTATCCAACTGGTCTCACATCTACAGGTTTGAGCACAATAGATCCAAATACTTCTCGTTTATTAAGCGAATCGAGTTCGGTTTGTATTGCATTTTTCCATTGTTTTCAATCATGTTTCTTTTGACATTCAAAGACAGATTTTGGTTCTGGATCTTCGATTTCCTCATTTATCTCACTTGACACCATATATGAGAAAGCATCATCAACATCATCCTGCTCATTTCTATTCCATATCTTCTTATTATGGATGTAGTTGATAGAAATCTCATGATTCATTTCTGATTCATAATGCTCAACTTTGTCAGTATTCTCATCATTTGTTTCTTCCAAAATACTATTTGTTATTTTGGGCGTTTCGCTTATTTCAATATCCTTTTGTTTTCTAGGATTTTTATTCTTAGAACCAACAGCTCTTCCACGCTTCAAGCGTGTTTTAGACTCACGTGTATCATCTGCTTTACCTTGATCATTTAATATTTTGATACAAGCAGGAGCATTTGCAGTTGGTATATGAGATTTAGTTATAGTCTTGGTATCCACAAATGCATCAGGTAGTTGATTCGCTATACTCTGTAGATGCATAATTCGTCGAACTTCTAGTTCTGACTCTTTAGTAGGATGATCAAGATATAACAACGAAGGTACACTCCATTTGATATCATTTCCTATATCTTTGTTTTCTCCCCCTAGAACTGGGAATACCTTTTCATCAAAATGACAGTCGGCAAAACGTGTCGTAAAGACGTCACCAGTCTGTGGTTCTAGGTATCGTATAATTGATGGTGAATCACAACCAACATATATTCCTAATCTCCTTTGTGGTCCCATTTTTTGTGCGTTGTGGTGGTGCTACAGGCACATATACCGCACAACCAAAGATTCTTAAATGAGAAATGTTTGGTTCTCGACCAAACGCTAATTGTAATGGAGAATACTTATGGTATGCACTTGGTCTAATCCGAATAAGTGCTTCTACATGCAAAATGGCATGTCCCCACACAGAGGTTGGGAGTTTTGATCTCATGATCAGTGGTCTTGCAATCCATTGCAGACGCTTAATTAAAGATTCAGCCAAACCATTTTGCGTGTGAACATGAGCCACAGAATGTTCAACTTCAATTCCCGTTACCATACAATAATCATTGAATGCTTGGGATGTGAATTCAGCAGCGTTGTCTAATCTAACTCTTTTAATAGTATAATCAGGGAACTGTGCTCGCAGTTTGATTATCTGAGTTAGAAATCTCGCAAATGCCACATTTCGAGATGATAATAGACAAACGTGTGACCATCTGCTGGATGCGTCAATTAATACCATAAAATAGTGGAATGGTCCACATGGTGGATGTATTGGTCCAGATATATCGCCTTGAATTCTTTCAAGGAACTTTGGTGATTCTTTATCAATTTTGGTTGGCGATGGCCTTATGATTAATTTTCCAAGAGAACATGCAACACATGTCATTTTATTTCCTTGAGAAATTTCATGGATTTTTAGTGAATGACCATGTGAGATTTCTATGATTTTACGCATCATTGTAGTGCCGGGGTGACCAAGGCGATCATGCCATAATGTGAAATCTTCTGGATTTTGTTTCACTATAATATTAGATTCGATTTCATCGATATAAGTGTGATGCAATCCTGAAGGAAGTTCTGGAAACTTTTCCAATATGTGTTTTCTGCCACATTTATCAGAAGTTACATATATGCACTTCTTTCTATTCTCAGTTGCAGACTGAGTATCGAATCCGTGACGATATATGTCTTTAAAGCTCAACAAATTCCTTTTAGAACCTGGAGAATATAGTGCATTGTTTATGGAAAATTTTGTTCTATTTGGTAATGTAAAGTTTGCTTTACCAGTTTCTTCAATCACGTCTGCAGGACCTGATATTGTATTAACAATAATTCTTGTCAGTTTTATATCAGATAAATATCTCTTTTGTCTCAGAATAGTGTGCGTTGTTCCACTATCTGGTATACAAATTTCTCGAATTCTTTTCTTGGATTTTGTTCCATTAGTATTATGATCCATTTCTGTAATCGCAACAAACATCAATAAAAAGATAATTATGAAATTCATCCATCGTATAAGAAAAACACACAATAATTATATATTAGGGTGATGCTAAAAACATCATTATTTGTCTGAAACATAAAAAGTAATAATTATACATAGAAATACTAAATGCTACGAAGTAGTCTTATTATAAGCATTTCAGTTCTCTTCTGGAGAAATCTAGTCCAGCTCATTTGCGAAATCAGAAGCTTCGAGGTACGATGTCCCCTCAAAATTTTCTGTTAGATTCACTTCCTTAGCTTTGCCTCTTGTGGACGCTTCATATAACTTACACAGATGTGGAGGAGTACGACATGTACGGGACCAATGCCCTTTACATCCACATCTGTAACATACAGTTTCATGCTTCTGGGTGGTATCCACTTGGGTTTCTTTACCCTTAGAAACTTGTTCTGATCTAACCCATTTGTTAGATCCCTTCCACTTGGGATTGTAAGTTTTTCCACGTTTGTTGTGGAAATGGCGGCCACGACCCCGACTGAATTGGATTCTCCTCTCTGAGTTTCCCATCGTCGTAGCATTTACTTCGGGAAATGCCTTGGATCCCGTAGGTCGAGAATTGTGGTTTTTAATCAGAAGCTCGTTTTTTTTCTCAGCCAACATGAGCGCAACCATCAATTCAGAAAATCTCTTGTACCCACATTTTCTATAAATTTCGGGCAAGAAATGAAGCTGTTTGTGGAAGGTATTGTACGTCTTATTCATCATCTCTTCTTCAGAGACAGGATTACCACAATACTTCAGGAGTGAAACTATCCTCAGGACAGCGAAATTGTATTCCTCAACCTTTTGGAAATCCTGGAACCTCAGGTTTTTCCACTCTTCTAGAGCGTGAGGAAGATTGACTTCCTTCTGGTTGTCGAACCTTTCTTTTAAGACTTGCCACAGCTTAGCTGGGTCTTCTATGTTCGCATAGTCATGCGTAACATTCTCATCGAGGTGTTTCTTCAGGAAAATTATCGCTTCAGCCGTATGATCAGGCGGCGACTTGTTACCGATTACAATTGTTTTGGTTAACTTTTTCATCACCAAATATGGTTTCACGTTTGTGACCCATCCGACGTAGTTTTCGCCGGTTATTTTTAGAGCCAGAAACTGAAGACGTTCAATTCTTGCCATTTGTATTTCCGTTAAAACATTAAACAAATAATGCGGCGGCAGAGCCAGACCAATATTATGCAATAAATAAATTATGCGGCGGCGGAGCCAAGCCAATATTATGCAATAAATAAATTATGCGGCGGCGGCGCCAAGCCAATATTCATAGCATATTTAGCAATTAAGGTTTATTAACGAGGCGACATACCGCCTACATTAATATAGATAAATAATATAAATTATATGGCGGCAAAGCCAAACCTATAATCATATTAATAGTATATTTAGTAATTTTAACGGGGCGACATACCGCCCACATTAATATATATAAATAATATAAATTAAAACAATTACTATAAAATAATAAATAGTAATAAAGACGGTATACCGACCATTATAATAGGGTAAATATGATACATATAAACTTTACCGAATTGCAGAGTGATCGTGCTGATAACGTGTTATGAAATAACTTATAATTTTATAGTATCTCGAAATTTGAATAAGGGCGAAATTTTATACCCGTAGGAAGGAGATAACCCTTATATAAAGTGAACTATTACAGAGAGAATAAAGAGAATGAATGATTTACAAACGATCGTTTATATAGAAGTGAAAAAATAGAAGTTACTGTGCAAATAATGATAGTGGGACCCACTTCCTTTTATATTTTCAGCAAAAGTTGGCCGACTACTGTACATATTACGGCTGATCATTGTGCATATAACGGCTACTTTATAACAAAAAAGAAGATAAATATGATATTTGAACGCGCGCACACACACACACTTATTTTTGAGTTACTTGATCTGAGGGGAGGAGCTAGTATAGTGACAATAGGCCAATTAGCCCCACTCATTTTTAAAGTTTATGTGTTTTCCTTGTTAAACTAATATGTAACCTCATTAAAAAAATTAGTTGACCCCATAAAAAAAAACGTGAAACAAAAACATAATTAAAACATAAATCATCATTTTTAGACTTAGTTTTGAATTAAATATTAAATTGGGCTCAATTTTAGTTTATCTCACTTTTATATAAAAACAAAAATTCATCATTGTATGAGTTTCGTTAATTATCTTATACAAAAAAGTTGGCTTTTTTTTCTCCCTAGGGGAAAAAAAGAGACGTGCCAGTCGTTTAGCTTTTTAAAGCAACATTTTCGTTGAGTTTTTATTTATTTATTTGGGTTAGATTTTGTGATCTGATTAATGCAAGAGGCCATATATTTGTTTCCCTTAAAATTAGATGTTGGCCTCAGGCCCATTTAGCTTACAATCTTTTCCCAGCAAATGTGTCCTCCGGGATTCACTTCAGACTACCGTCTCTGAGAAACCGACGAAGAAACCCTTTTGCTCCACTCTTTTTCGTTTCAATAGAATAATAATGGCAATTAATCTAATTAACCCACTATTTGATTTTCAATTCCTTTTTTTGCCTTCGTCGTTAGTAACGTTTAGTATATATACAACCTCAGAGAAAGGCCTCGTCCACATTTCTGTTTCTACATTTTCATAGCTAACGATATTTCACGCAGCATAAGGAATGGCAAATTCTCAAGTTTTCTGACCGAGTTAAAGGCAGATCGGTGCAGACAGACTGTGAGGTGACAAGTCTCTAGCATTTTTGAGAAGCAAGGGATGTCACGAAAGGTAGAGGAGAGCTTATGGCATGTGGATATGGTATTAGTGGATGAAAAGGTGTTGCTATTTCAGTTAAAGTGTTATTTCGTTTACTTAAAGAGATAATCTTTTCTTCCTCACATATGATTGACTTTTATTGATCGTAGGCCACCCTAATCCATGCTCTACTAGAGTCCACGGGCTCAACACATTCTGAGAACTACTCAAAAGAAGGAGCGCTTTATGGGCTCATGGGTTTGAAGTGAGTACAAGTAATCCAAACTTTAGACTCACCGAGGAACCAGATTTTATTATATTCACTAAATTAACAAGGTTTGTGGAGATCTCACCAACGGTTTGCCATATTCCTACCGAGATATTCCTACAGAATTACCTGGCCAGACTCATAATTTTTCTAAAAGAAAAACAAACTATCCTTGGATACTTTTCTGACGTCTCCATTTGAAAGTCCTTCCCCTGTTTTAATGCAGATGTCGTTGGTGAAGTTGAGGCATCAAAACTACTTTCAACAAAGCAACGTGTAATGGTCAGCTTACGGAATCACATGTGTTAATAATAACTTCCCAGCATTCGTGTATGGGGGGATATGTTACCTTTTGATCTTGGAATTGACAACTCTGTTAACCTTTTCTTACACTGCAGGGAAGCAACAATATGTTTTGAGTGTTTTTGACGTACTAGCCAACTTCCAGAATGACAAATTAGCTGCCTCTGGTGTGGAGTCGAAGGTCATGGTCGTTACAAATTGGTGTGGTTGGTAGGTAAACATTATCTCAAACTATGGTTGGTATATTAACTCTGCAACACAACATCTTACAAATTGGGTCGTGTTTTAACTTCGAGAACGACTTGGGGTCGTATCCAGAGTTATCTACATGCGTTAGTTTTTGAATTTAAGAAAATGACAGCCAAATCTGTTTTTGTACAAAATCCTGTAACCAAATTTTCTTCTTCAGGGAGTGTGGCAGTACTGTGGGAACTTCCTCAACTTCCGCAAAATATGGGTGTTCTTAAAAGCTAGAGCCTGACATCATCTCAGAGCTTCTTAAACTAAGCCAAAAGTATTGATTCTGAACTCAAGCATGTTCGATACAATTTTGAAAATTAAAGCATTCTCTTAACCATCATTTCGGACCGCTACAGACTGGAGTTTCTATATATTGCGAAAGTTAAGAAGATTAAAACAACAAACAGGTGGTGCTATATCTCCTGTGCAAAAATGCTAAAGAAAACTACAACGTGGGTTTACATCATTCACTTGTGCATAATGTTATAATGAGTATGATGCTATGGTTGTAAAGTAATTTAACCTCAACCAACTTGACTCTAATTTTAATCCGTCTGGAACTAACGAGCTTGACTGCACCCAACTAACCATTGTTAATACTATATAATACGCAAGTAACGTGTGCAGCTTTGTGTCTCAGATGCTTGAATCTGCGTTGTTTGTTGCATTCGGTGGTGAAATGACATGATTAATTAATGTTTGTGCTGCAGAGGTCGCCCAAGTTATGGTATGGTAATACGCAATGCTCATTCATAAATTACACAACTCCGAACGACCTGAGCTAGACATTTCTCACACCCACTAAAAATCGTAAACACACCTAAGGATCCCTTATACAGAGTAGCAAAAGTACATAAATATAAAACAAAAAATGGATAAATAATAAGGCCACAAAATTAAAAATCAAACAACCTGTATCATTTAGAAATTATTATAAACATATCATACTACATAATTTATTTAAAATAGCAAAAATATAAATGATTATGCTATTATATTTATAATAAATTCAAAATTACCTATTAAGTAGAAATAAGTTCAATTATTTATACCAGATGTATAGTCAAATAATTATTTCAACATTTTATATATAAGAATAAGAAATATAAATAAAATGTAGCGGACAATGCTACGCCGCGGGTTATTTGTTATCAAAACTTTATTTTAGTAAATTGGTAATTTTAAATAATTTCAAATTTTATAAATTGAAGTGAACAATTCTGGCAGATGTAGCATATAGACTAATGTTCATATATATTGAGAGAAAAAAACAATACCAAAGATTATAATTAAAAGTCCTTAATTTATTGTCAATGAAAAAATAAACTATTATTCAACTAAAAGAATAGATGAATCTGTATTTAGGAGACATGCATGTTTAAGAAACCAACACACCCCTAACTTCGGTTTTAATTCAAACCATAAATGTTTATTAAAAATAATAATACAATCTTATAATTCTATGCATTGTTTGTTTGTTTATAATATCATTTCAATCTATAATGATTTTTTTAAATGCTTCATAAAATTAAAATAAATTTATATAAAATAATTTTTTAGTATAACTTCCCGCCCGTAGGGCGGGCCAACCCCTAGTTATTAACTAAAGTTCGCTTTCCTTTTTGTGATTGTAATCTTGTTTCCATTGTTTATTTTTCATTAAAACTAAAAAAGTTCAAACATTTTTACCTTGAATGTTTTCTAATATACCTTAATCTCTCTAGATCATGTTTCATTTTATATTACATTAACTAAAATAATGTAAACTCAAAGATAAATTTAATATTTATATTTCTATTTTAATTTTTTATCTTTTAACTTTATTAGATAATGCATCAATTTCTAGAAACTATTTTTAACTAACAATCAAAAACAATTATGATAATTATTTTTAAAGAAACTATTATTTGCTTAACTAAATAAATTTTAAACTATAAGAAATAACATGGGCCCCAAATAACATTGTGGTAAAATATAAGAAAACATAAATTCATATAATAAATATTTTTAAATTTAAAATTTTATTAAAATTGACCCCGGTAATAAAAACTTTCTGGCTCAGCCCCTGCTTGATCAATCTTATTACTTATTACTTGTAAACTGTATGATAATTACTGGATAATTATTTACAGGTTATTTAATAATTTGTTGAAATTTCAAGATAATAACTATATTATTTAATAAATAATATCTTATTATTTCTCTTATGTTTTAGTCGATATGGGAAAAAGTATATAAAAAAGAGAAAATCCAAAATATTTTATCAATATATCATTTATGTTTAATTCATTTAAAGTATGAATTATTCCATTATAATTTAGGAAATCATATTTTTCTCTTCATTTATTTTTCTTTTATTTTTGGGAAAAATCTCCCCAAAATTTATAAAATATTTTTATGAACAAAAAAACACGCAATGAAGGAAGTGATTAAAATAATTTTCATTAATTAGGTAAAAGATATTTGTACCTCTACTATATATATATATATGAATAAGTATTAAAAAAACCAATTTTGTTTTAAAAAAAACATTTGAATCTTTTGATTTTTTGTTTTTGATTTTTTTTTTTGAAAATCTTTTCTGTTTTTTTTTAAACTTTTTTCCTTAAAATTATTTTAAAATTTATTACTTAAAATTTTATACCTTAAATCTTAAATTCCAAAGCCTAATCCCAAACCCTAAACCCACCCTCCCCCAAAATCTAAACTTTAAGTCTTTATTAGTTAATATTGTAGGTACAAATATTTTTACCTCTTTAATGAAATCTCTTGGTTATTTTATCCTTAGGGACTATTTTGTAATAAAATATTTTTAGTGATGTCATTGAGTATTTATCATTATCTTATGTTACAATCTTATTCTTAATCCACAATTTATATTAAGAGGCTTTGTATATTGTTTCATTAACTAAAACCCTAAAACCAACCCATGAATTGTTGTGACTCTAGTTCAAGTTTGATTCTCTCCAACCAAACCCAATAATTTCCCAACTATGAGGAATACCAATTCATTACCGATCTTTTGACAAACTTCAAGTCTTTTCCTTGGAAATGACTTCATTGTCGTATCAGCTCCATATAATCTATATTAACTTACTCAAGTTTAACTTTTATAGAAACAACTACATCATGTATCCAATGATATCTCATGACATTGTGCTTTGAACGAGAATGAAATCTAAAGTTCTTTCCAAAATAAATTGTGTTTTCACTATCGAAAACAATACATATTTCCTACATGGAATCGATCTCTTCACATTTTTTCATCCACAACAACTGCTTACATTCTTTAGTTAACTCAAATTCAGTGGTAGATATTGCAACACACTCTTATAACCTTGACTACCTTTCTTCAGCTCCACTCGTAAACGTTACCAAGTAACTCGAACTATACTTCTTGTAATTAACATCCCCAAACATATTTTAGGGCCCTAGCTTGATCACTAGACCGAGTGGTCCTTACCACCTAGGCCGATAAACGACTTAGGCGAAACCAATCTCATTTAAAGTTTTTATCATGTTTAGTTGTAATATCCAAGATAGGTTTGAACTAGGTATCCCTAATCTAATCAAACTATCAAAGAAGCAAATAAAGTTACACGACCGTATTGTATTACTAATCAAGGATTTGATACATAGTTGGTTTAGTGTAGTTATATCAATCCTATACAATATTAGACCTATATGACTTGAACACCACCCATACCTATCAGCCATTTTTCTTGCATCAACCCAATCCATCACTAACACGTTCCACAAGGGTGAGGCATAGGCAACTCGATAATTGCTTAGTGAGGAAAATCATTCTGCCTACACAGTTAGTCTCAAACATATGCCTAACAAGTTATGATCCTAAGTCTTTTAATCAACGATGAACTTATGAACCAATCAACCCACACATCACTCTGCCTCATAGTCGAGGTCCGCTAGGCATGGCTCATGCCCAAGGGCTGGCCTTGGTGTATTCTTCCCATTTGTTGGCTTCCAAGACCTAGCGCCTAGTGCCATATACACTCGATCAACCCACTCGCCCTCGCTCAAGCATATGGCCACACTTAGGGTCTATTGGATTATAGCTAGTTTGAGTTTCTATATGAATGAACCACACAAAGTATTACACTCGGCCTACTCCTCGTGTAACCATCACAAAAACACAAAAAAAAAAATCGACCAAATAATACAAGATTGACCCGAAGTCCTCGATTCATGGGCCTGTAGCGGGGTTGCTTTGTTTCCACCAGGAAAACTTTGAAGTTTGTTCCATTTCTTGGGATTTAACGTTACATCATCGCACTGACCTTAGCAAATCAAACAGAAGGATGAGAAGAGAAATCACAAGGCTTCACAACACCCTTTCTGTGACCTTCCTGAAAACCAACCAGCCGCTTCACTAGACTGCCTCAAAAGAACGTCCATCTACTCTTCTTGCCAAGTAGATCACTCGGCTCCAACCAGTTACTGGTTACACTTAGAAGAAACTTTGATAATTTATTAAAGAGTTATCAATTTACAAAAAAAAAGAGTCTTTTGTTAGATTTATATATCTTGAACTATGTTTTTATGTTAAAAATAAGAAAATACTTGATTTTTCAGTTATTGAATAGGTTAAATTGTACAGATTCAAATTTATGTTAGTCTTATTTAATTATTTGGTATATTAAAAATATGTACCGTAAATTGTAAATGTATTTTTATTTGTAAAATGACAAAATAACATCAATATATTTAGAAATTTTTTATTATTAAAAATATACTTTAATGTGAACTTATTAAATATATTGTATTTGTATAAACCTTATATACATTATCATTAATTATGTTTTATTCTAACATCAATTTTATTGAAATTATATGGAGTTTACAAAATTATTTATATTGAATTTCTTTAACAAATGATGATATTGAACTATTTATATTTATAATGATTCTATAGTTACTTATTAATACATACATTATAATTTAAAAATTATTATGATAATTTTAAACACAACATCAAATTATTATATATGAAAAAAGAGTAATTTTGATTATTCTACAGAAGTTTATTTTAAAAGTAAAAGATTCTTTTTTATACCAGTTGTATACTCAAGAATGGTGAAACTATTTAGAACAAAAAAAATCTCCTTGAAATAACTTAAATCAAAAGTTACCAAGAGAATGTTCATCAACAAACAAAAATTACTAAGTCTGGTCCTCTAAAATTAATAATAGTATTGAAATTATTAATTATTGAATCAGCTAAAATTACTTAAAACATGACACATAACAAAATAATCTAAGATAATAGAATTGACACATAAACAAGATAAAAATTACTTAAACCATGACACATAATCAAAACAATTTTAATATTACGTTACTAATTATAATATTACATATGTTATAAGTATAACATGTATTGTATTTTATATTTTAGAAAATATACTTATACAAATATTTTGTGCTTGATTTGTATTTAATTATAATTTTTACAACTTATTTTTTCAATTTTATAATAAAAATATATATTTTCAAGATAACAACATAATACATAAGAATTATTTTATTTTTGAAAATTATAATATTATTAATAAAAATTCATTTTAATTATAATATATATAATTATTTAAAACATGAAAATAAATAAAATAACCTAAAATCATAGAGAACATGACACATAAATAAAATCACTTTTCAAATAATAATATAGATTTGTAATCATATATTTATATAAGTTTTTGCAGAAAAAAATGTTATCCTTATTATTTAGTTGAATTGTGTCATGTTTTACACTAACCTAATTCGGGATGTGTGAAATTTCATCAAATTATCGTATTTAAGCAAAGCATAAAATACTCGGCATCCTCAAGAGTAATCTCAACTTCATGCAGAACGGTTGTTGGACTATTTCAAAAGAAAGAGAAAGGGAAAGAACTATTCTAGTGAATTTGTTTTTGTCCCAAGAATCAAGGGCTTCCCTGATTTTACTCATTCAAACCATATCTCGAACTCGAATCATTTTGCTTCCCATCTCTCTCTAATCACAATATCTATTTTTCCTTATTTTCCCCTATTTTCCAGTTTTGGACAAGCTGCTAATGCAAAAAACAATTATGTAAGAAGATCACAAACCTGTTTCCTCTTGAACCTTAAAACCCTTGTGCGTTTGTTTCTTTTGTATTTGCAAAGTTCTTCCACAATCATTTAGGGGTTCAGAACAAACCCTTTTGGTTTCTGGCTGCAAAACACCTTAGATTAATTCATACATCTGGATTAAATCTATCTCCTGGTGATAGGGTAAGGCCATGTGTTAAATCATTATAGAGTAGGAGATTGTGTGAACCAAGGCAGGTTAACTATTATGGGCTGCATTTGCTCAAAAGTAGCAGCCGAAGAAGAAGAAAACAACGTTACTTTTGGTCGTCAGAAAGGAAACTGGAACAAATCATCGTCAGGGCAATTGATTGCTCCTCTACCTTCAAATAAAGACGACTTCTCTCATAGAGCCGTGGATGGAAGCTCTGGTGGTGGAAGAAGAGCGAGTGGTTTGATTGTTCCTATAGATGATAGTAATGATGGTAAAACAGTTATTGTAGAGAGACCTTCGAGGTCTCATCGAGGAAGAAGAGTTTCAGACAATGGCAGAGGGGAAGGATTGATTATTTCGAATGTTCCTCGTAGTGCAGAAGCAGAGCTTATTGCTGCTGGATGGCCTTATTGGTTAACCTCTGTTGCAGGTGAAGCCATCAAAGGTTGGGTTCCTCGACGTGCAGATTCCTTTGAGAAGCTTGACAAAGTTGGTCTCCTTTTAAACTTTTCATCACACATTGGATTTGGTTTTTAGTGTTTTGTTATAATATGAAACTTTTTTTTTTTTTTTTGGCAGATTGGACAAGGGACTTACAGCATTGTGTATAAGGCTAGGGATCTTGAGACGGGCCAAATAGTGGCGATGAAGAAGGTGAGGTTTGCTAATATGGATCCGGAGAGTGTGAGGTTCATGGCTAGAGAAATCAACATTTTGAGAAAGCTAGACCATCCAAATGTTATGAAGCTTCAGTGTATTGTCACTTCAAAGCTATCAGGTAGCTTGCACCTTGTGTTTGAGTACATGGAGCATGATCTTTCAGGCCTTGCTCTCAGGCCTGATGTCAAATTCACTGAGCCACAGGTACTACTTTCATCAAAACCTCCCCTTCTTGTGTTCTCTGGCCAATGAAATTCACTTAACGTGTTTTTTTCTTATGTGTTACTTCTCTGTGTTTAGATCAAGTGTTTTATGAAACAACTTCTTTGTGGACTTGAGCATTGTCATAGCCGTGGAATCCTTCACCGTGACATCAAGGGTTCGAATCTTTTGGTAAACAATGATGGAGTTCTCAAGATTGGTGATTTCGGTCTAGCGAGTTTTTACAATCCAGATAATGATCAACCGCTCACTAGCCGTGTAGTCACCTTATGGTATAGAGCACCTGAGCTTCTACTTGGATCTACAGAGTATGGACCCGCCATTGATCTCTGGAGCGTTGGTTGCATTCTAGCTGAACTCTTTGTAGGAAAACCAATCATGCCCGGAAGAACTGAGGTGAGAGTTCTTGATTCAGTTTGTATTTTAACACATATTGCATTGTCCTATAGTTGCATTGATTCAAACTGACTTTTTTTTTTTTTGAAGGTGGAGCAAATGCATAAGATATTTAAGCTGTGTGGTTCACCATCCGAAGATTTCTGGGAGACGACGAAGTTCCCACAGGCGACAAGTTACAGACCGCAGCATCCATACAAGCGTGTGCTTCAAGAGACTTTCAATAACTTACCATCATCTTCTTTAGCTCTCCTTGATAAGCTTCTATCTGTAGAACCAGAGACAAGATGCTCAGCTTCTTCTACTCTAATGAGCGAGGTAATGAGCTTCTCAACATTTTCTTGATTCCCCTCCCCTCACTGATAAATGATTATATCCCATTCACACCTCTTTAGTTTTTTACAACGGAGCCACTCCCTTGTCACATCTCAAGTTTGCCTAAGTATCCTCCAAGCAAGGAACTTGATGCAAAGAATCGCAACGAAGAAGCAAGAAGGAAAAGAGCTGAAGCTTTGAAGTGGCGTGGACACGAATCTGTGAGACGAGGTTTAAGAGACTCCAAGATAACACCGGAGTTCCTTGCTTCAGGGGATTCAAATATCTCAATCAACACCCCTCTTGGAAGAGGAAAACGCTTTGCTAACACCAATCTAAGCGCCACATGGAATAAGAATGGTAGCTCTAGGAGCAATGTAGGAGAGGTCAGAGCTAGCCGGTCTACCAATGTGCTAGTTACGATAGGAGATTACTTATCTAGCTCTTCACAAAAGGAAAATGTACCTTCAAGAGTACCCACAACGGTGGGTAATAACTGAGTTTGATTCATCTCATTATTATTATTAACTCGTTTAGATAAATGGACTCTGAGATGTTTCTTGATATGTTGTTTCAGACATATATGCGCAAGAAGAACATAATGCACTGTTCAGGTCCTTTGATTCCTCCTGGTGGTAACATTGAAGATATGATGAAAGATCACGAGAGAGGAATCCAACAAGCTGTACGCAAGTCCCGCCTCGACAAATCTGCTGCAAAGAAGAACAAAGATATCTCAGTGAGAGCATGTGCCTAGTAAAGCAATGAAACTAGATACTTGAAGACAATTTCACAACTTTTGAGCCGGAGATTGGCTGCAAAGATATTTTATTATGTGGTATTTGCACATGGCAACAACCCTTTGTTTCTTGCTCTCTTCTATCAGACATTTCTTTTGGTTAGGGGAATCGAAAACAGATGTGTATATTCCAGAACTACTGGTTTAGTAGGGCAACTCAATTCATAGATAGAAGTTTTTTTTAGTTATTACATAGTTTTCAGAAAGCAAATATTTTTTTTAAATAGCATATAACTAACTATAGAAGAGCTTTATTCTCAAATACATGACAGTGAAGTAAAGCTATACATTTGGCTTATAAAAAGCCTTAGAAACTAGCATCATTTTCAAAAACACGAACGTCTACATATCCAGCTTGGGTTTCCGGCTAAGCTCTGAGTATTGACCACCCATTAATTGCAATATCTCTTCCCACAAGTTTTCCGGTGAAGCTCCACATATTAACTCCGAGCTGCAAGCAGCGACATGCCAATAATCTGATTCGATCTCTTCTCTGAGCTGATCTAGCTGCCAACCTGCATAACCAACAAAGAATCTAAAGTCATGTGGCTTAAGTATTCCCTTCTTTACAAGTACTGCAGCTTCATCCAAAGTGTTGCGAGCACCGAAGTTAAGCCCTGGCATGACTTCTTCAAGCCCAGGTATCTTGGTTTTATCCCCGGTTTTCAACAGGAACATGCTGGCTTCAAGAGGCCCACCAAAGTACAAGGAACATTCTGAGAAGGTGGTGGCAAGCTCGGTTTTAGTTGATTTCATGTGCTTGATGTTTTTGTGAAGCGGACGGTTGATGACAACTCCGAAAGGACCTTCTTGTGGGTGATTGGTTCCTGCTCTGAGAAGAAGCACAACGGTTCTTGCAAATGTTCTATAGCCGTCTAGCTTCTCCGTGGCAACTAGAACACAGCCAGTCTCAGGAAAAGGAATAGGGTGTGCCCATTTTAGGCCTCTTGGTTCAGATTCAGAAGATGTTGTGGCTGGTTTGTGACCCTCAGCTTCTGCTTTTTCTTCCTGTGACATCATTTAAAAGCGTAAAACCTTTTGACTCATAATTAAATAACTTCCCAAGAAAGTGCCAAACTTCAAGTATCAAGACTTTACCTTCTCCTTCATAAACAAGTTTGCTCTGAACTCTCTCCAGTCCGTGCTAAGACCAAACGGCTTAGGTGTAGAGGAATCACCTGATTTGTTCCCATCAGAAGGCTTGTTTTCTTGAGAAGCATCTCCTCCTTGAGGAACAAAACAGCTCCACCATTGTAAGAATCAGACAAAAAAGATAAAAGAGTAGACGCACTCACAATAAACAAATCCAAACATCAGTATGAAATGAAGATTATCACTCCCTGAGAATCAACGATCCTCTCACAAACCATAAAACCAACATAAGTTAAAGAGCTAAAACAGAGTACAACTAGTGTTCAAGGGAACAAAGCTAACTCTTTCACCAAGAAAGATCCAGTTTTGATACATCATTATGTCTAAATTCTCCGATATCAAACCAACCAACATGCGATTCATCAAACAAAGATCAATCGGACAGCATGTGAAGCCCTTCTTACCAGAAGCAGAAGAATCGTCGTTACTCTTCTTCGAGGTAGCTCTCACAACCAAAGAACGATGTCCAGAAGTAGAAAGTTTACGCTTTAGAAACCTAATCTCCCCGGCGCCGAGTTTCCTTGAGAGCGATTTCTCGGGGATCGCCGAGGAGAAGATTGGGTTTCGGATCGCAGAGTCAAGGGTCCAGAGATCCATGGATGGGTTCCTCGGGAAGTCCGATTGAGAGTGGAGTGGTGAAGTCTGATTCGTTAGGAAACGATGATGAGAAATCCAGAGAGGCTGAGGATTATTATCTGCGATTGATAGGAACAGATGCCATAAGACAACGAAATGGGAAAAAAAGGAAAAAAAGAAAAGAAAAGAATATGCTCTTTTATTTATAGTTAAATTCTTTGCTTTTTGATTGGTCCATTAATAACCACAAACGATTTTATATGGATTATTGATTATATTGTTTTTGTTTGTTATCATAAAACCGAATTATTCGGTTTGCAGTAACTCATTACTCCACCAGTTAAGTGTTGTGCAGAGGGTTTTTAGGTTAGATTAGATGGAACAAGAGGATACAAAAGCTGAATTCTTAAAATAACAAAGTGACGTTAAGCTCTGACCTAATACTATTAGGATACTCCAACTATTTCCTCACAAAAATTATCCTATGCACCATATGTCTCTCAAACTATGACATAATGTTATTTATTTTCCAAATTAAAGTTCAAATCATATTTATCTATAGATGTTGGTTTATAGGAATCCAATTGCAAAACTTGGATACCCAAGACAAAACCAAAATCACCACCAGAACTAAAACCCAGCCAAACATAAACTCGAGCAAAAAAAAACAACTTGACTCTTACATCTCTCATAAAACCGAGAAAGCTAAGATCCCCAATTCTTTGAAAACGAAAAATAAAAAAAATCTAAATTCTCTTTCTATGCATTTGAAGAATCATAATGTCAAATGCTTCAAGTAACGCATTTGGAGCATCAAATAAAGGAAGTGATTTTCATCGTAAAAGCGGAAAGCTAACGGGAATTCTAAGGAGATGTTGGTGTGAGACTGAGATTGTCCCTCAGATGGCGAAATCCGAACATAACCTTTACAGAAGATACTTCCGAGGTGTTCATGCTGCAACAAAGAAGGTGAGTTTGTGTGATTTTGTTTTGCTATAGTGTTTTTGTTTTGTCTAAGTGATTTTGCGAAGAATGTGAGCCAAATGATTGATGTTTTTGATGTTGCAATTGATGACATAGCTTATGAATGGTAACCATGTTTTCAAATGAATTGATAAGGCTTTGATAAACAAAGTTGAATTACTTAAATTCAAAATCGCAAAGCATGAAGAACAACTGATAGAGATGGCAAAAATAAAGATTTTGTTGGGTGAGACAGTTCAAATAAAGGTGGAAAAGGAGATATTTGGTAGAGTGGAAGAAGTGTTGGCAGAAGGCAAAGCTAGCATGAAGAAAATGATAGTATTAGGATTTGTTTGAAGTGTAGTATTGGTTGTGATAATGGTCTTTGCAATACCCGCCATAGCAAGTTTTCTTATCGTCTCTAGCATATGTACAAATGAATTTTTCCTCACCTTCGTTATAATGATGTTGAAAGACTCAGTTGAGTTTTTTCCACATCTTCACAATAAGATTCTAGCTTGTAGAATTCTCTACACCACTACTTTGGATTTGTTCTTAGAACAACTTCATATATGCCAACATCATAACACATAATCATATCCAACATATTTTTATATTCAGCTTCATTGTAACTTCATGCTAAACTCCATATCAATGGTTTCATGTCTTTTTTACTTCCATGTTTTTCTTCGGATTCCTATGAATGTGTCTAACATACATCATATATTCTATCTTAGGAATCTCTTGTTGAAAAGCACTAATCAATCTCTACACCAAAACAAAAAAATACATTGATGTCAAACAACATATTAGACGCAAAGAAACATACTTAAGATGACCATGTTTTAATTTTTGACAATTGGATACGGAGTTGAAATTATCTACATCATTCAGTCTCAAGTCCTCTGTAACGCCCCAACCGCCCCTACCGGTGAGTCATCCATCCCTCTATCGGGATCGTGGGCCCCACCCATGTCCGACGGTCGGTGCGTTAATTTTCCAAGGCTCGAAATCATTGTTTACTGACCCTGCAATCACCACCCGACCTTTCCCCGTGTTTTGGCCTCACTCGCACGGTATCGCGAATCAATTCCCGATAGGTCACCCATCCTTTCACTACTCCAGCCCAAGCACGCTTAACTCTGGAGTTCTAAACGGATGTGTGACGGAAAAGGTAAGTCAAATTTGGTGACATAGGTAGCCAAATCAATTCTCTTAAGCTTTTCCACATATCACAACTCGGGATGTTACAATTCACCCCCTCTCAAAGAACGCAACGCCCTCGTTGCGCCCCACAACAGGTCTCAAGACGCTTCTCGGGTCAGAACCGAGACGGCTAACCAGCTCTGATACCACTTGTAACGCCCCAACCGCCCCTACCGGTGAGTCACCCATCTCTCTATCGGGCTCGTGGGCCCCAACCCTGTCCGACGGTCGGTGCGTTAATTTTTCCAAGGCTCGAAATCATTGTTTACTGACCCTGCAATCACCACCCGACCTTTCCCCGTGTTTTGGCCTCACTCGCACGGTATCGCGAATCACTTCCCGATAGGTCACCCATCCTTTCACTACTCCAGCCCAAGCATGCTTAACTCTGGAGTTCTAAACGGATGTATGACGGAAAAGGTAAGTCAAATTTGGTGACATAGGTAGCCAAATCAATTCTCTTAAGCTTTTCCACATATCACAACTCGGGATGTTACATCCTCCTTCACCATCCTTACAAACCATAACCAATTATATGTATTTTCAACATAACAAAACCCCCTCGACTGGATAAATTGCATTGTCTGTATCTCTTCCTAATGCAACCAATAGTTTTCCTTTGGTATTGTGCTTAATAAAGCACCCATCAACTCTAATCAACGGTCTACATGTCTCTTTCCAAGTTCTTTTTTAAATTTTCAAAGCAAATGTAGAACCTATACTAAACTCTGCTTCTCCTTTATCATTCATCAGAGTATCAATCTCCACAATTGAATCTCTATTTGATTCAATCAACTCAATTGCGTAATCTCGAAGACAAGAAAACTGATGGTCATACTCACGCTCAATCTATATCATTGCCTTATTTCTAGCTGCTTGGCACTGAGGCCTCGACATAGTACACTTAAATTAACCTTATGAGATACTTTTTACTCTCTCAAATAAGAGTTTCAGTGTAGTACTTAGAGATCGAATCTACAGTGACTCTAAGATCACACAATAGATTTATTATTTCGAAATAAAGCTATATGAAAATATAGATATATGAATAGTATATCAAAGATTGGTTTGGTTTGTAAAGATTATTAGGAATGGTTAGACTTAGGGGAACTCTTATGTAGACTAGGAAATGCAAACTAAAAGAATGTTAAGGGTTTTAGTGAAGTGCTTGAACTCAAACTTTAGGGTTTAGATAAGTCACTCTCGTGATTCTTAACAGAGTGTCGATCGACGGCCACTGTGTGGCATCGATCGACGTTACTTCTAAACAGATACGATTCGTGTGTTTGATGTGTTCTCTAATTCGCTAGTTCAACTCTCGTTTGTTACTAGAGTTTTAGTTTGTTTAAGATATGTTTCAGGGTATAACCAAGCTCTCGCTTGCTATATAACATCCTATAATCTAAGGTTGAAGTGATCAAATTCAACTTAGCATTAAGATCTACTTAAACAAAGAACTAATTTGAATAACCGTAACAATTTCATAACATTAGCAAGCCATCAACTACCTTAGAAAAACCCTAAATCTAACAATGGACTACTCAGACATGATTGAGATAAACATGCTGAATAGATGAATAAATTGCATAGAAATAATAATTATAAAATAAGGGAGTTCAAGATCTTAGTTTGATAATCGAATAGATCTCTCTCTCCAAAGGTAGCCGTCAAGGTTGCAAGTATCAAAAGAATTGAAAAACAAGTGTCTATGGCAAAACAGCTAATAAACCCAATAAATAGCCTAAAACACGACCAAAGACTTGTCTTGCAAATAGTGGAACTTCTGGGTAGAATCGTGGTTTCTTCATCTTAAATAACTTGGCAGAAGTGTTGACCGTCGATCGACACTCGGGGTGCGACGTCAATCGATGGTCTTAACGTTTCTTTGTTCTGATTTCGAGTTCTCGGCTGAGCATTCTACAATGCTCCAGAATGATCCAAAACCTTCAATTGCTTCCAATGAGTACCTAAACCTGTAAAGTCTCTAAAAATATGAATTGCATAATAAAGACTCTAAAAACGGATACATATCATTAGTAAAATCAGGTAAAAATCATGAAATATCATCTCCCCCAGATTTATCCTTTGCTTGCCCTCAAGCAAATCATAGAATGAATCAGAGAAAGGTTTGAAAACACAAAGACTACCAGTAATGGTGAGCAATCCTGAAGGTCCAAGTCCTCCATTGCCTCACCTCATATCAGAAGGAGGATTCAAGTGTCCAAAAGATACTCCTCATAATTATCATTTCACCAAATGCAAGGGGAGTAACCATTTCATTCTTTGAGTTAAAGGTTGATTTTTTTATGCCTGAGAATTGATGCAAGTGTTTATGCATTATGTTGCAGGTACTTGGAGCTCTCTATACCAGAGGCTTGTGGTCCCTAAGTCCTTACAACATGGCGAGTAATCAGAAGAGAGACGGAGACACAACTGGCCTTAAGAAGAGTTCCAAGATGATGGTGTGTGCAAGTGGTGGAGTTCACACTTGCACCACAAGTTAAGCCACACTCCAGAGCCTAAGGAATCCACCATGAGTTATCTGAAGTTCCATAGGCTCACTGGCCAATCTTTAGGCATTAAAAACTCTACTCTTTTCCTTAGATGGGTTTGTCCCAAATGGGTTTTTTGGCTAAGGTTTTTAATGAGGGAGCTTCTTTAAGGTTCCAAGTATTAGAATGAAGAAGAAAATGCTAGTGATGGAGTTCACACTGGCATGTCTCAGGAAAAGGGGTGTAAATTCCTAACCATGAAGAATTTGACCATGAAACCAATTTCCCTACATTCTACACTCATCAAGGTCTCGCGGCGAATTGGAATCAGTCCAAAAAGAGTTATGGTTTGGAAGTTACACCAGTTACAAGTTGCAGGTGTTCTGCTGCCCGCTCAAGCAAGAGTGATTTGATCTAGAGTGGCTTGGAAGGCAAGGAAGCTGAGAGGCTTTCTCAGCTCAACCTGAGAACGCCTAAGAGAGCTTCTAGAAGGAGATTTGAAGTTCAAATGTGGATCTACAAGTTCAAATTCAAATTGGAGTTGTTGGGAGTGGTTATTACTATTCCTTTCATTTTTACCTTGTCTTCTTGTCTCCTTGTCCCCTTTCATGCAAGTTTAAACTCTATATATATGTTGTAACTTGATTCTGAATTAAGCAAGAAATAAGAGACAAGCTTATACAAAATTCTTGTATCTCCATCTCTTTACTAAGTGTTCTTCAAGTTCTTCACAATGTAGAGAGGTTGTGATACACGATTTAGGATCTGCCTAATGGCACATCATTGCTTGCCCATTCTACTCTAAAATCACCTCTAAACTCTTAATTAATCTTCTCTTACTCTAGCTTACTGATTCTATCTCTTTTTAGTCTTAAGCACACAAACTATAAGTGTTGTGTTACTTCACAAGGATAGATTCATACTAGAGATAGTTTAATTCTAGTTCTTGTATCAAACTCACAGCCACTTTATCTTGTTAGATTCAGATGGTGTGTAGAGTGTTTTGCTGAGAGGATTCAATCACAAGTTGATTGTCTCTTCCTTGTAGTTGTGAGTTCTTGTTGTTGGTAGAAGGGAATTCAGTCGCAAGTTGACTGAATACTCTCTTGACATGAGACAAACACTCATGAATTCTAACACCAAGCTTGTCCAAGGATCTACTATGGTTAAGCTTGAGGGGGAGTGTTGGAATGAAGAAGGAAGAAACATCAGTGGGTGTGATCAAGTCGTCTGTGCAAAGATTGTGAAGATAATGATGTGCAAAATTTGTACAAAAAGATTTTTTTGCACAAGATTTGCACAAGAAAGATCATGAATGTGAAAAGTCCAGGTCAGCCTCAAATCACCTAAGAAGGATGTGCAAAACAAGGGTCAAGATAATATTTGGTGCAGAGTTTGTGCAAAATAATCAAGACGAATGTGCAAATCCCGGGTTATCTTGTCTCGTACAATAAATAAGAGAAAGGTGTTGGCGCCAAGACTCTCGGTTTGAATTCAAACCGAGATCACATCTCCACTTGACAAAAGAGCTGTTGGGACCTGTCTCTTTCTCGTCCTGGCTGCAGCAAGTCTCCTTGTCCTCTTCTTAATATAGTTGGTTATTCATTGCCTAAGAAAGTATTAGTTTAAGCTTCCCTAAAATAGTCTTTGTTTAATATCTTTGTTGTCTTGTTCTTTGGCTACTTAAAGCCACTCTTGTATCACAAAATTACTAAGCTGAATGGGGGAGTTCCCCTTTCTTCTTCACCATTCTCTGGTCTCATTCTCTCTCTATTCTCTGGTCTTTTGACCCTATTCTCTTATACTCCTCCTAAATCTCTTTTATTCTACTCTCCTTTGCAGTCTCTTTGATTCTAACTTAGTCTCTCATTCTCTTTATCATGAAATCCGACCACTCTGTGTTCTAAACACCACTCACACACCATAATCTGTCTATTCTCACATGGTATCAGAGTTCCCAAGCTCCTTAAACTCACAAAGCTTCCGCAAATTAAGCACAAAGTCACCCTCATTGCTGTTTCAAACCATTGTAGAAGTTTCTCTCTTGTTGGTTGTTCAATCTCTTCAAGAGGAAGAAAACTGCAAGAATGGCCTGTCCAGAGGCTTCCCAAGGTCTATCATCCTTCCTCATGTTCAGCACGAAGAGATCTCTTGGAGAAAGAAGATTTTGGAGCTGTTTGGCAAGCAAAACTCCAAACCATGTTTGTACCAGCGATTTTCATGTTATTTCCAAGATGGAGTCTCTCACTATGTTCCAGACAGTGGCGCCTGGTAATCAGGAAGAAAGGAGGGGTATTAAGCATGAGAGGTTCAAGGAGAAAGCACAAACAAAGAAATGGAGTTTGGTAGAGAACCCAAAATCCAAATCTGCCCAAGTTCAAGTGAACCATGTGCCTTAGAGGTTCAAGGAACCAGCTCAGGTTCCTTGTTTGTAAGTTAAACCTCTTTCCTTTGAGTAATGTTTGTGTCTTTATGTCTGGTTGTGTTGAGTGGTGTCTGTAGTATCTTAGGGACAATTCAAAGTTGCTAGAGTTGTTGAACCTAGTTTCTGTCCAATGATACTTAAAAGTTGTGTGTGTATTTTCTAGGATTTTTTAAGCTTGCTAGCATGATTATGTCTAGTTTCTGTCCTAGAATCATTGTTTGTATTGTGTCTGGCCTAAGTGAGTTCCTTAGTCTGAGTTTGTGTCTTGTTGCATTGCTAAAGGTCTAAGAGAGTTTCCTGGTCATGTGATGCATTCATGGTTGTGTAGCTTGATTAGATGAGTTGTCTAGTCTAAGCTACTGTCATAAATTGTCATTGCATTCTGTTACTGTCATATGTGTGATAAATGAGCATAGATGCCTTGTAATTGATGAGTTATCATGCTTGAGCATTTAGTGAATTGGTTTGCATGAATTTGAGCTAAATGAGTTGTTTAGATTCTGTCCATTGCATTTTCTTAAAACATTGGGATCATAATTGGTGAGTTATCAATGTCTGATCCTAGTGTGCGTGGTCTGATTCTTTCTAGAGTTTGAGTGATATTTCAAGTACACAAGAGGTGCTCTCTGTCTATCATTCAACAGAGACAAAGAAGAAGGCTTTGCCCATGTGTTCAGAGCCTACACATGATGTATATTCCTGGTTGATCCAGAGCCTACACATGATGTATATTCCTGACCATTGAGAGATATCTTGTTTGGAGAATCGGTTTTATTAAGCGCAGGCTGTTTGATTGTTGCGCTCCTGGTTCAAAGAAACAAGCAAGGAAGACTGTTGGTTTAAGGCAGTGGAGCAGAGACCAAGGGTGGATCAGTTGGCTTAAGCGCAGGTGCTAGTACTGTTGTGCTCCTGGTGCAAGTTCAGTGTTGCTCACTTCAAAGCTTAGTCTTTCACCTATACTCTCTGGATCAAGCTTGAGGAGGGGTAATGGTGAGAAATCCTAAAGGTCCAAGTCCTCTATTGCCTCACTTCAGATCAGAAGGAAGATTCAAGTGTCCAAAAGACACTCCTCATTATTCTCATTTCCCCAAATGCAAGGGGAGTAACCATTTAATTCTTTGAGTTAAATGTTGATTGGTTTATGCCTTGAGAATTGATGCAAGTGTTTATGCATTATATTGTAGGTACTTAGAGTTCTCTGTAGCAGAAGCCGGTGGTCCCTAAGTCCTTCCAACATGGTGAGTAGTCAGAAGAGAGGCGGAGACACAACTGGCCTTAATAAGAGTTCCAAGATGATGGTGTGTGAAAGTGTTGGAGTTCACACTTGCACCACAAGTTAGGCCACGATCCATAGCCTAAGGACTCCACCATGAGTTATCTGAAGTTCCTTAGGCTCACTGACCAATCCCTAGGCTTTGAAGAACTCTACTCTTTTCCTTAACTAGTTTTGTCCCAAATGGGTTTTCTGGCTAAGTTTTTTGATGAGGGAGCTTCTTCAAAGTTCCAAGCTTGTCCAAGGATCTTCTATGGTCAAGCTTGAGGGGAGTGTTGGAATGAAGAAGGAAGAAGTATCAGTGGGTGTGATCAAGTCGTCTTTGCAAAGATTGTGCAAAGATAACGATGTGCAAAATTTTGTACAAAAAGATTATTTTGCACAAGATTTGCACAAGAAAGATCATGAATGTGCAAAGTCCAGGTCTACCTCAAATCACCTAAAGAAGGATGTGTAAAACAAGGGTCAAGATAATCTTTGGTGCAGAGTTTGTGCAAAAAACTCAAGATGAATGTGCAAATTTTGGGTTATCTTATCTTGTACAATAAAGAAGAGAAAGGTGTTGGCGCCAAGACTCTCGGTTTGAATTCAAACCGAGATCACATGTCCACTTGACGAAAGATCTGTTGGGACCTGTCTCTTTCTCCTCTAGGCTGCAGCAAGTCTCCTTGTCCTTTTCCTAATATAGTTGTTTATTCATTGCCTAAGAAAGTATTAGTTTATGCTTCCCCAAAATAGTCTTTGTTTAATATCTGTTGGGACCTGTCTCTTTCTCGTCTAGGCTGCAGCAAGTCTCCTTGTCCTTTTCCTAATATAGTTGTTTATTCATTGCCTAAAAAAGTATTAGTTTATGCTTCCCCAAAATAGTCTTTGTTTAATATCTTTGTTGTCTTGTTCTTTGGCTACTTAAAGCCACACTTGTATCAGGAAATTACTAAGCTGAATGGGGGAGTTCCCCTTTCTTCTTCACCATACTCTGGTCTCATTCTCTCTCTATTCTCTGGTCTTTTGACCCTAATCTCTTATACTCCTCCTAAATCTCTCTTATTCTCCAATACTCTCCATTGTAGTCTTTTTGATTCTAACTTAGTCTGCCATTCTCTTTATCATCAAATCCGACAACTCTGTGATTTAAACACCACTCATACACAGTAATCTGTCTATTCTCACAACCAGCTCCTAAGAACACTGTTTCACCTAAGTTTCTGTTGCAACCACATCTAGAGTATTTCCATGTACTTCGCTTAGTTAACCAATCTTTCCTACCACAACCTACCAAAAGCTATCTGACATACCCTCTACTATCCTCATTTAAGTACATAATATAAGGTGCATATTTTATCCTGGGAATATTCATCAAAGAACACATGAACTCTTACCTAAGCAAGTGTCTGAACCACGAGTAAATTTTCTGTTCCCTTTCCTCTCCCTTCTTTCTTCTCTGAATCTTTTTTATATATTAAAGTCAATGATCACTGATGCTGATAAAGTCCATCTTGCCATCTCATTTTTGATTTTTTTGACCAAATTGTAGGCGAATAATGGGGTCACCGGTAATGTACATACCCCTCGCTTCCAACAATGTGTGATCATTCCTTCGAATTAGAATAATGGGGTCATCGCTAATGCACTTACCCCTCTGCATCTCAAAAATTCATCTCAATCTTTTCTTTATAGATGCTGAAGAAAGATAAGAGGAGGATCAAGAAGTAAAGTATTTTTACCTTTCAGATTTGCAAGAGGAATCCGATCCTATTTATACCAAGCCCTAGAAAAAGCAAATATAGTTACTTAGGTTGGAGGTTAGCTTTGGTTCTTTAAGAAGTTCTTAGCAAGTGTGGGTGCTACAAGATAATTAATCTACTTAGCTTTTCCATTCAACCTTAGAATGATGCTAGAAAATGGAGCCACAAACTATTCCTGAAAACGGGAATAGTCTATAACTAAGTTCCAACTTTAACTCAATAGTTTTTTTGTTTAAAAATAAAATAATACATATATATATGCTATAATTGTTAGTAAGGAATAAAACATCAAAATAAAATATGGTGTTAGTAACTATCTCCCCTCATACCTTTCTTTCATTGTCGCCATCGATCAACATCGCCAAAGGACCATCGATCGATGGCCGACAAACAACATGAACTCGTCAGCAAGTAACCGTAGAAAATGTCTAAGATGTCCAAATTTTGATCATCTCTCTTTGTGTTAGCGCCGTTAGACACTAAAAAATCAAGTCAAAGCAGCAAGTAATGATAATAAACGTGATTTCTAAAAAATCAAACAAAATAATCAACATAATAAGATAAGTCATGCACGAGTCTGAAATAAAAATAGAAGGGAGGAGAGCAAAAATGTAGGCTACTCCTCGTCAGTGGTATCCATATCCGTCTGGTGTGGTGGTGCTGGAGCTGCTGGTGGAGACCTCGCCCTGGTACGCGGACGGCTGAAACATTGGCACCGAGTCATAGCCTCCAACCTACCCCATATAGCCTGAAGGGCTCCCACCACGAATCGATGGAAGTCTCCGTGATTTTGAGTGAGGGTCTTTGGGATCTGCGAGAATGCTGGCGAAGGCGGTGGAGGTGCTGTTGCCTGGTACTCAGCTGGCGCGTGTGCTGCTCTGAATCCTCCTTTACGCCGTATACGGACGGGTGCATTCCGCACGAGATGCTTATCCGGCCTGAAATCGAGGCGTGCATGGGTGTCAGAAAAATCCGTCACGCTAGGCGCTGGGAGCTCTATCATATGGGCCTCGCATCATCTACAAAGGACCCGAAGCGTCCTTCTTTCAGAAATCCTACCCTTGGCTTGTGAGCCTCATCTAGATACTCAAAATCATCCTCCACGGAGGCTCCCTCTAGGTGTAGAAATATAGGTGTCAGGAGACTCCCACCGTCTCCTTCTTCCTGCTAGATCCCTTGAAGGGTTTCCCCTTCAGGGACACTAAGTTCTCAGCGAAGATGGCTCCTAGGTTCACCAGCTGGTCGCTCACAGGTGGTGATATGGCCTCGTCATCGAGCTCAACCAAGCCTCAGCCTGACTCGTACAACAGTGTAAGCTCCTGAACCCTCAGCTTGTTGGGTTCCGTCTTACAGAACAGGGTGTTGCCAAGGATCTTCAGAAAGTAGTGCATGAACGGGTGGAGAACATCTGTCTGCGTGGCTGCACTGAAGTCAAAATGGCATGTGGCAATGAGCCCCCAAAGGCGGTCTGCCCAGGGAAGGAAAGGAAGGTGCAGCCGAGGTACTTGGGGTTGTTAAACCCGTATATGCGGCAGAGGTCATGGATGGTGATGTTATGCCTGATGCCCCTGATCATGAAGGTTAAATAGGCCTCGGTCGCCCTCTTCACCCTCGAGTTTTGATAGATCCCCGAGCTGTGGCCATGAACTGCTCGACTAAGTCGGGATAGAGTGGAAATGGCTTAGTAGCCATGGTCCCCATACCAAGCTCCCTCATATCGCGAATGTCAAGCCGAGCTCTAGATTTGTCAGAAACGCCTCGGCCGGCAAACCTGGTGGGCTCAATAGAAACGCCTTGCAGGCGTTATATTAGAGGTTGTCATAGTTGTCCCCAGTCCTGGGACACAGCCTTGTGAGTGCATTCTCTCGAGGCTACAACTACCTTGGGGTCGGGGTAATGCTCAAACATGTCAATCAATTCCATTTCCTCTTTAGGCCAATGTGCACGACACGGCGGTCCCAATGGGGCGGAACTAGAGCTACCAACATCAAAATGCGCCTTGGTTCTTCTCTCGCTCATCTGCAATTGAAAAACAAACGAGAATTAGTGATTACGTTTAAGTCGTTATGACCGTCGATCAACGGTCCCTCGCGGGCGTCGATCGATGGTCTGTCGTGATTGTCATCAGATTTTGATCTCTCAATTCAAACCAAGAATCGTGCAAACGACTATTACAATCGGTTGATAACTCCTATTCTAGTAATCCATCACCGGAAAACGTTCTAAATTCCAACCTATACCCAAAAAATTCGATTTTTCTCTTAAACCCTAGAAACTCCCTAAACAAAAAGATTTAGAGAACATACCTTGAAGACCAGTTGATTTAGTAAACTAAACAGACAAAGCGGGTAAAATCGAGTGGTTTAGGGTCAAAAACGAGCAAAATCAGCCAAGGATTGAGAGAGATTAATCGTCTCTTGAAATTTGGTGGGCTTTGTTGATTTTGGAATGTGGTTATGAAAAAGGTTCCGTCGAGCTTATACACTTGACGCTTCACCGTCGATCGATGGTCCTTTTGGGACGTCGATCGATGGTCGCTACCCATATTTCAGTTTTGTGCTTAACTACTATTTCATTTATTTACTATTTTTATTATTATTAATTTTATTTTGATTTTATCTTTTAATTATTATAATTTATGATATTATAATTAAATTTCCTTCAAAACTTTCAAAAATGTTAAATTCATATAAGAAAATCTTAAAATTAGAGATTCACAAGTGGATTGCCTCCCACTCAGCGGTTGCTTAAGGTCGTAAGCTTGACAGGAAACTGTGCTCGTCAATCGGGATTTGGCATCTCTAGGCGCGTGATCTGAGAACGCGGAATTTCAGCTCTAGCCCAGTAATGGTTCACTCTTTGCCCATTCATTGTGAAGTCCTCCCCTTTCGGGTTAATCAGAACAATTGCTCCATAAGGCTTAACCTCTCTCATTGTGAAGGGTCCTGACCAACGAGAACGTAATTTCCCGGAAAAAAGTTAACTGAGAGTTGTACAAGAGTACTTGGTCCTTAGGTGCGAAATGCTTAGAAATGATTTTTTTTTGTCATGATAGGCTTTAGTCCTTTCCTTGTACAATTTAGATTTCTCGTAGGCGTGATACCTGATCTCGTCCATTTCATTTAATTGGATTAATCTCCTTTCTGCAGTGGGTTTGGCATCAAAATTTGTTGCTTTGATGGCCCATTTTGGTTTGTGCGCTAGCTCAACTAGGAGATGACATGCTTTTCCATAGAGTAAGTAGAACAGGGTGGTTCTTAACACTGTTTTATACGCGGTTTGGTAAGCCCAAAGTGCGTCCTCCAGTTTTAAAGACCAATCCTTGCGGGTTGATCCTACCATTTTTTTCTAAGATTTCTTTGATTTGATGATTGGATATCTTTACTTGAACGCTAGTCTGAGGATGATAAGGTGTCGCTACTCGATGGTGAACTCCATGTTTCTTGATTAATTTTTCAAACACTCTATTAATAAAGTTGGTACCTATGTAGCTTATTACGATTCAGGGAACTCTGAATCGGGGAAATATTATATATTTGAAAAGTTTCACGACTACTGCAGCGTCATTTTCAGAGTGGTTATTGCTTCAACCCATTTGGATACGTAGTCTACAACAACTAATATGTATTTGTTTCTGTGCGAAAAGGGGAAAGGGCCCATAAAGTCGATGACCCATCAATCAAATACTTCAACTTCAAATATGAAATTATGTTCCATTTCGTGTCTCTCGCTGATTTTTCATCTCCTTTGACAGGGGTCACACTTTGCTACATAGGCTTGAGCATCTCGAAACATGGTTGGCCACCCAAAGCCTGCTTGTAGAATATTTGACACTGTCTTAAAACTGGTGAAATACCCAACATTGTCGGATCCGTGACAATGATACATAATATATGCGGTCTCGCTTTCAGCAACCCATCGTCCGTATATGCCGTCAGAACAATGTTTGTAAAGGTAGGGTTCATCCCAATGATATCTCTGGATTTCCGTCAGAAATTTATTTTTGTGGTATCCTTTAAAGAGTTTGGTTCTATGTCAGCTGCAAGATAGTTCACTATATCTACTTACCAAGGTCTATCAAAGGTGTTCATAGCACACACACCCGACTTAAACTTCTACCTCTGGGAGAATCATTGTTTGGTGTCAAACGATCGCATCCGACATGCATTGAGTGGAATGGTCATCTCTTCGTGCCCTTCGGGGATGGCATCGATTGACGGTTCTTTGCAGGCGTCGATTGATTCTTCCTCATCCGTCGAACGCACATGACTAATAAAAGTCGATTTTGTGTGGTAGACATTTTTTATAGGTAGGAAAATCGTCGATGGGGACGCCGTCTTCAACTCTTATTCGAGATAGATGATCTACGACTCCATTTTTGACTCCTTTCTTATCCTTGATTTCTATGTCGAATTCCTGTAAGAGGAGAATCCATCTAATAAGCCTAGGTTTTGCATCCTTTTTGTTCATTAAGTACTTCAGGGCGGCGTGGTCAGTATGGACGATCACTTTTGAACCGAATAGATAAGAGCGATATTTTTCAAAGGCAAACACTACCGCTAGTAGTTCTTTTTTTGTTGTCGCATAATTGCGTTGTGCATCATCGAGAGTCCTACTAGCGTAATGTACAACGTGCAACTTTCTGTCCTTTTTCTGTCCGAGTACAACGCCCACAGCGGAATCGCTGGCGTTGCACATAATCTCGAAAGGTAAACTCGAATCTGGTGCTTGCACTATCGGAGCAGATGCGAGGGCTGATTTGATTGCTTTGAAAGCTGGTATACATTCGGGCGTGAAGTCGAATTTAACTTCTTTACATAGGAGCGCTGTAAAGGGTCTAGATATCTTGCTAAAATCTTCTATGAATCTTCTAAAAAATCCAGCGTGTCCTAAAAAGCTTTTGACGTCTTTCACGTTTGTAGGTGGTGGTAAACCTGTCATTACCTTGATTTTGGCTTTGTCCACCTCAATATCAGCTGCTGAGATTTTGTTTCCTAAAACGATCCCACTGTTGAACCTAAAATGACCCTTTTCCTAGTTTAGGACTAGATTCTTTTCTTCGCATCTTCCCAACACCTTAAACAGGTTTTCTAGGCATGTTTTGGAATATTGGCCATAAAGTGAGAAATCGTCCATGAAAACTTCCATGAAGTCTTCGATCATGTCAGTGAATATAGACATCATGCATCTTTGGAATGTTGCAGGTGTGTTACATAATCTGAAGTGCATTATGCTGTATGTGAATGTTCCGTAAGGACATATGAAAATGGTCTTTTCTTGATCGTCGGTGATACGACCTGACCAAGCTTATGGATGACTTGGTTTGGATCCTTCCAACATCTTTCACTCCAAGGTGGTAATGGGATAATCCTAAGCTTTTTTAGACTCATGTAGATCCAACATGAGGTATATTAAACCTAGTGCCTGATGCTAGTGGCGATTCTTCAGAAGATAGGCGGTGAGCCTTAGGATGTTGCTTCGTGTAGAACCAATGAAGAGTATAAGAACTTGACACCTGAACTATTTAAACACTACACAACACTTTTTGGTGGTAGAATGGTCACACAAGAGCTTGCAGAATAACTCCTGATACACCGGTTTGATCCTTAGATATGACACACTAAGAAATCGAAAGTTCCAAAGGAACAAAGAGATTCACTCTCAAACAAACAAAGTTTTACTGAAAATAGTCTGATTATTTCGTGGCTCTTAGGCCTCTTTTAATAGTCTTACAAGTTGTAGCAACCGAAAAGACTTAGCTAAAAACAATACATAGAAAAATACAAACAAAGACTTGACTAAATTATTGTTTTGACTGAAACTTGGACTGCCTTTTGGCCTCTCACAAACATGAATTCTCCTGGACCACTCTTGGTCTTCTATTGATGAAAATGGGCTAATTAATCACTTGTCTAAGGCCTGGTCGAAATCCATTTCCAGAAAAACAAAGCAGTTTCTTTTGGATCCTTCTTTCGGCCCAAACCAAATTACAAAAGGCCAACTGATCCAAAATTGTTTCTTACTATATCTGAGTAGTTTGGCCCATGAATATATCTTATTAAAGAGATGGTATTGGTTCATCAGAAATGTAGTTGATCAATTGAAATTTCTCAGGTGCTCGAACCAGCTCGGAAGATCGAACCTCCTTGCTCAGCTCATCCAGGTGAGTCTCAGTCATGATCACTTCAGTATTCAGATCATACAGCTCACCAAGCTCATCTACACTCATTTCAGCTGGTTTCAGCTTGTTCTCGGTGTCATCAGCTGGTCTTAACTGGTCCAAGGTTGCATAGCTGATAGGGGTCGAATCATCCCCTCCTCCCTTAAAAAGATTTGTCC
>CAJHQP010003935.1:0-60852 GCA_905132765.1 Moricandia arvensis | reverse complement strand
TATAAGGAATTGAATATAAATTTTAAATAGAAAATAAGATGTTTAAAGATAAGAATTTTAGAAAACAATGAGAAAACCAATATTTAAGTCAGCTAAAATTTAAGAAAATAATCTTGTTCTATTTTGATTTATATTAAAAGGGTTCATATATGTTTGTAATAAAAAATAAATCAGAATAAATTAAATAACTTCAAAATGAGAATAACTTTATTCTGAAATAAATAAATAACAATTACATGCAAACAAATTATCTGCAACAAATATTTAAATCAATTATAGTAAGTCGAAGGAATAAGTATATAAAGGTAAGAAATATATGGTTGACAAAAAAGGTAAGACATATATAAACTATTTAGCTAAAAATAAATTCTAAATAAATGATGTATACATCTTTATGTGTCACTAACACTCGCCACAGTGAAATATAACCATATAATATTATTGCTTTCTCATTAAATAAAACTATGTGTTTGTATATATATATGTTCCTAAGTTAGATGCTAAGGGTCTCAGACATATATCATCACAAGAAGATAGTGTGACAGACGAAAAGAAAAATTAAAAATTGAAGTAGTATGGAACTACCTCACAATTTAATAGAGGAGAGAGACTCTGTCAAGACTTTTGCTGAAATCTCTTCTGAGATTTAAATGTGTGTCCAAAAGTTGGAAATCGATTATTGAATCTCCACATTTTCAGCGAAGACACATTAACCATCACCAATCACAAGACTCAGTTTTGGTTTTAGCCAATGGTCCTAAATCCAGTGATGTTTGTGAAATGAGGATTCTAGAGTTGGGGCTCTTCGATTTTGATTCAGCTCGCTTGTCCTTACCCTCCATCAAGTGACAATGATTTTCCAGGGATTGTGTTTAAGGTCCCTAATGCAGGAGTTTCCAATAGTTGTGATGGTTTGATATGCTTTAAAAATAGATGTGGAGAAATATTTGTTGTCAATCCAAGTACTAGATGGTTTTGACAAGTTCATGGGGCTATGATGGAAAAACTCTTCTCGTCAGTGAGTGAAAAAAGATAAAGAATGTTTAACAATGGTATCGACGGGCCCGGATATTAAAAAGATATATGCACACGAATTTGCAAGATAGTTTGGTTATATAACAACTTCATGAGGGACCTAATAGATTTTACTACATGTGAAATTTTTCACTTTAATACCAATTCTTAAAGGTATGTGGAATCTCCGCATTGTGGTCAGACTCTTATTTATACATGTCAATATCCGATATACATAAATGGATCAGTCCATTGGTTGATCAAAGAAAATAGTAGTCTGAAGTCAAATATATAGTTTGATTTTCACAGAGAAACTTTTCAGGTAATTTTAGAAACTCTAACGGTTTTGACATATCCTAAATTGTCCACATATCCTAAATCGTCCACATATCCTAAATTGTCCACATATCCAATCCAAATGACTGTAGATGTATATCAGAGAGGAATCGGCCAACACAAAATATATGGTTATTAAATCACTCAGACAAAACATGGGAAAAGATACTCTCGTCATATACATTTTTTCCTCTACAACGAACTGCTAGTATCCCGTCCACTAGCAATTTTAAAGAAAAGAATAAGTTATTGCTTAATGAGAAAGATAATACTTGTAGTTTGTAATATATGATCTCATTCAAAATATATATATATATATATATATATATATATATATATATATATATATATATATATATATGAGATCATGACTTGAGATCATATGGTAGATGTCTCATAAAATATCTTTTACACATGTGATTCCTTATTTCCCAAACTTAATTTTAGTTCCCTAAAATAAAAAAGTTATGACTTTTGTCATCATATTTAATATTGTAATATTTTTTGGTTTAATACAAATAAGATGTCTTTATGACATCATCAACACTTTAGATACTCTGTCAGATTTCTTTAGCATTATAATATTAACAATTAAATTTTACAATTAAATTTTAATATTGAACTCTGACTACTAATATAGTCACACTTGTCTTTACAGTATCTAAATAAGTTCTCAAAGCTTTTACTTGTAGAATTGGTTCCCATGATTTTATCCTCTCCCTCCTCTGTTTTAATTTGATGGAGATGCACTTGAATAAGGCATAGCAAGAAACTGAATAACTTTATAAAAATTACATATTTATTTATCTCTATAGATCTTAGAACATTTCTATCCGTTTATTGTTTAGTTAATAATTTTTTTTTAAAAAAAAATCCTTTTATAATAAAATATTAATGTTTACATTTAATTTATGATTTTTATTTTTATTTTATGCAACAAAAAAGGATGATCTAAGAAATTAAAACTATTATTATATAAGTTTAAAATTCTGGATATGTAATTTGAGTTCAGCCTAGTAAAAAGACACTTCCTCAAATCATATTAGTTTCAAAAATTTTAGATATCCGCTTCACGTATAGTTTTGTATTAGATGTTTTCTACCAAATTATAATATTAACATAACTTCATTCAACAAAATTAAGATTTGTGTGTTTTGGGATTGAGTTTGGAGAGCAATTTTAAGTTAAATTTTTGTTATACGAAAAACAATTGAATTAAGAAAAAAAATTGACATGTAATAGGAGAAGAGAACATCAAAGCGGTATTATAAGGACGGAAACTGAATCTTAAAAATAAAATAAAATTTTTGTAGATAAGAAATTTGTAGATACATATATTTAACAAAACTATAACTTAGAAAACAATGAGAAACTAGGTGACCGGTCCGCATCCTGTGCGGGCATGAACAGATTCAACTATGGGCTTAATAGTGGTTGGGTTTTGGCAGACACAAATTTTATATCATAAGACCACCGTGTTTGGGGTAAAGCAACGACACATGCAAATGCTGGTACTCTATAATTTACATAGACGTGATGTAACAAAGTATCTTCAGTATCAGGGTGCAACATATTGTGTGTATGTATAACTGCAACATCATTAAAAATCCTAATATGTGTGTTTAAGATTTAATTTTATTACTCATCACTACCCATCTGAGAAATCGAAAGATAAATAATTGTAACAGTTTCTGTATTTTTCTTAATTTATTGGAAAAAATTAAAGGTACAATTAAGTACCCTTAGCTATGGAATATTCTGAAAAACTTGTTTGTAGACAACATTCAAAGTTTTCGTCTCCGGCTTCCTTTCTTTACCAGTTATTAGGATTTTTAATCCCGATCTCGATTTAACTCTTGAAAGTGCGACGTAGAGCTGACCATGAGAGAACACTGGCCTAGGCAGACACAAACCAACGCTTTCTAGTGTTTGACCTTGACTTTTGTTGATTGTCATCGCGAAAACCAATGTAATGGGAAACTGTCTTCGACGCATTCTGAAGGGAAACTTTGTGTCAGGTGGTGTGACAAACATTCTAGGAATCCATACCTTGTCTCCAGTAATATTGTTTCCGGTTATAATTCTAGATTCTATCACATGGGGCAGTAACTGAGTAACAATTAGCCTAGTACCATTGCATAAACCATCTGCAAGATCCACGTTACGGAGACACATAATAGGAAACAATATTATGGAGATTCCACTAACTACAGTTGTAAGTATCGAACTATTTTTCTATATATCGAAAATCTAGAAGTAAAGAGAAAGAAAACTTACTTGCGGAAATCTTGGAGAGAGAAAAATCTAGGAGAAAAGAGATGATAGATTTTTTACAATGGCCATCGGTGCATGGTTTATATAGAAGATGAAATACTGGAAGAGTCGTGTCTTTTCACATACTGGACCTCATTAAAGATCCAATAACTGCAAATGTTAATGGAACAATATAAATTGATTGTAAAGTAATTTATAGCCCATTTGAAGCCCATTTTCTATTACCAGTTATTATAGTAATACGATCATTTTTCTTATTTCGTAATTTGTAGGCCATTTTAGTATTTGACAAACAATTTGTATGTAGCATTTATCACATAGGGATAGAATATATATGATTAACCCATAAAAGCCTAAGAAAGCGTTGGGACATATAAAAGTGTAAGAATTATATGATTTATATCCATACGTGAAACTTTGTCATTAGGGGTATTAGTTCCAAAGAAAAGTAAATATACTTTGGTTCGCCTATGAATCTAAGACATGTTACGGTAAGATATTATGACAAAATGACCCCGAATGACGCATATAGTGACCAAAAAAACTCTTTAATCATAATGCATAAGGTCATTTAGTAATCAAGAAAAAACCAACTCTCAAGAATCATTGATATAAATTTCAAATAATGGATCAAAAAAACTTGTAAATACTAAAAAAACAACTATTAACTTCCGACATATTACTCGCCCTTGACTTTCTTTTGAGAAAGTTGCTTGTTGACGGAGTGTTGATCCTCAGGGCTACTCTCTTCACCGTATTTGCTTTTTCTTTTAGACAAAGGAGTTCCAGAGACTCCAACTGAACCAGAGGAAATATCATCTGAGTACTGCAACATTATGACCTGCGTGATAAAAGGTCGCATAAAAATTATGCAAATGTAAGAAACAAAAACTAAGAGACTTGTTTGAATGCAATACCGGTTTATTAGGCAAAGCAGCAAATTCCTCAATCATTTCACGGTCAGCAGTAACAATTTGAACAACATACAGAAAACTATTTCCTTTGATGTTATCAGCATCTACTGAAATCTCGAATAGGATTCTCTTGCCAAACAGATCGCTAACTGCTTCCGGCAGCAACTCTTCATCTTCATTCTATAATCAAAAAGCTTTAGGTTTTTCTATTTGTATTTACGGGATTAATGAAGGAACAACATATTTTCTAAAAGATACCTCATTATAGAGTTCAGCGGCAGAACGTTGAACAATTGCTTGAGCGTTGGCATCAAACAAAAGAAAGTTTGCCTCACTTGTATCGTCTTTAACATGGAGAATTAATTTGAACATGGTAACACATTTTTAGAATTAGGTAATGAAAAACCCTTGTACCGGTTAATCAACATACTATATAAATATATAGACAATTTTATACAACTCAAAAACTAATACCTGAAAATGACGTCAATGTGTTCCTTATCACATGCATTGCAAAAGAACAAGGGACGGTTTTCAGCATCAACATCGGTTGTTGGCATTACTTTTTGATTGTGGTATTTGCAACTTAGATATTGCCAACCATGTTCATGATCTATACTTTCAATAGTAGCAAGAGTGACAAAACTCCCGACCTATTACAAACAACAATATGTTCGTTTCAATAAGAAAAATGGGATCTAAAGGTTAAATCTTACTAATATAACATGAATAGTTCCAGTTTCTACCACAGTACTATCAATGATCTCTCTTATGGTTAGCCTCTCATTAAGAACAAAAAACCTGGCCCGAACAGATGTAGCAGTACCAACAGACCATTGAGTACTATCGTTGTTTATAATAGCAAGTGAATCATCAAGCAGACTGCAGAAATGAATTAAGACACAATACAAACACAATTTAAGTATGCGAGTAATTTATTTAAAGAGTTTAACATACAAAAACGTAATATAATGGAGACGTACCAAGCTTTGAACTCATCAATCAGTGCAAGCGTTGGGTTGAGCAAAATATGAGTAGAATTAAAACCGCTTGATATAGAATAAGTACCTACAATAATAGATTTTATTAAATGACATGTAAACAATAATTATGGTTTAATCATTGTCTGATCACATACCTTTCCACTCCTTAACAGAACAGAACCTAATCACACAAATAATCATTGTGGACATGTTTGCAATATTGTACTCATGTACTTGTTTAGCATAACCACCCCACAGAGTACACATCATCTTCACATTACTGTATAATAAAACGTTAAGTCACAAAACATATGATAACATGTTTATAACGAAAATCATTGAAAAATGATAAAATAAATAAGCTTACTTTTGGTCACGTAACTCTATCAAAAGCCTCATGTTATCTTTTTCTTTTATCATTTTGTGTTCCAAAGACCCAAAGTTAATGATTTGGCCAATAGCATCTACATAACACAACCAATACAAAGAGGAATAAAATTAACAAATCTGAAATAATTTTTATATGTGTAAGATCAGTTCTCACCAACCAAACAGTTGCTATCGATATTTCCTTCTATAATATTGGTAAAATTCGCAAAATACTTTTTAGGAACTTCACTTGGAAAATCAGAAGCTTTTCCAACAAAAGTGGTTGGATAGAAGCCAATTTTGTACGGATGGGAGGTTGTACGATATTCACCAATGGCATCGTAGACCTTGAACAACTGGATGACAATTGCATCTCCCTCATGTAGCTTGTCACCATATTTTTTGGTGAGTTGTTCACCAACAGAAGCATGAATTCTTATTCCCTGATTATACATTTCGGTAGGACAAGTTAGGATTATTTTGTGATCTTACTAATAAACAATAAAAAAAAGACTCAATCAAGTTTTGTGAGAAAAACTTACTTCTTTATCAACGAAAACCATTTCAATGGTGTTGTCTGATTCTTTGTTGTAGTTTCTCCACAACCGAATAATCCTAACTTCAATACGGGACGTATCTTTACGGGGCTTTAAATCTCTAACTGGGCAAACAATATTTTACGCCGCTCGGACCATTGCCATTATAGGACAAAAAGTAAGAATAATATGATTTATTCCTTCGACAATGACCTCTATATATATGAAGTGAATCATATAGGTTTGTAACAATGCCAAGGAAATATTCATAAAATAAATTATGGAACCGTTTAAGTAAAAATAGTTAATTTTTTTTAGAAGAAAATTAAATGCATATGATATGATTCTAATTTGCGCAAGTAATCAATATGATTTACCGTATTAATTAATATTCTTGCGCAAGTAATTAATATGATTTACCGTATTTTTAGTAAGAGATAGTAGTAAATACGTGTATTAATTAATATTCTTGCGCAAGTAATATTAATTACTTTCATACTCCTTCAATCTGTCTTATTTATTTAGTAAGTATTCAATGCATTAAACATATAAATATTCTTGCGCAAGTAATATTAATTACTTTCCTATTTCTTCAATCGGTCTTATTTTTTTAGTAAGTATTCAATGCATTAAACATATAAATATTCTTGCGCAAGTAATATTAATTAGTTTCCAACTCCTTCAATCTGTCTTATTTTTTTAGTAAGTATCCAATGCATTAAACAAAATAAGGTTAGTATTTATAGGGCTTCTCTTTTTTTTATGTCGATGAGAAAAATAAATCAAAAATTAATTTCCAAAAAATCAACCAATAGAATCGCGTTATTTCGGGTGAGAAGGGCTCTGTGAACACCACGTGTCAAATGTACTTCTCATTTAATATATAGAGGAATCCTATATTTATGTCAGCTAAAATTTAATAAAATAAACATGTAATATTTTGATTTATATTAAAATGTTCCATATATGTTTTTTTTAAAAGACATCAAAATAAATTAAATAACTTCAACATAGTAATAAGTTTATTTTGAAAATAGCTACATAAAAATTGTATGCAAACAAATTATCTGCAACAAATAGTTAAATCAATTATAATAAGATGAAGGAATCAATATATAAAGGTAAGAAATACAGTAAAAACTCTATAAATTAATAATATTGAAACTATGGTATTTTATTAATTAACAGAGTTATTAGTTTACAAAAAAGTATCCTTTTTTAGATTTTTTCTGTTTTAGTATCCTTTTTTTCTAAAATAAGAAAATATTTGATTTTAGTGTATATAAATTAATTTTTCTCTGTGAAATTCATTATTCATTTTGGTTTTATTATAGTATTTGTTGTATATAAAATATGTTTCATATAATTTAAATATGGTTTTAAATATAATTTTACTAACTCTCATAAAAATTATTAAGTGTTAAGAAAATATTTAATATATAAAAAATAATTTTTTAATTTGTATTATATAAATACATATAAATTATTAATTTATATTTTAATGAGACCATATATTACATAAGATTTTTTAAAATTTTATTAACTTATTATCTTATCGATTTATGTCATATTTTGAACCGGCCTAGCTTAAGACCCGAGAATTTTATTAATTTAGAATTTCTACTGTATGGTTGACAAAAAATGTAAAAATTATATATATATATATATATATCATTGAGTAAAAGTATATGTGTGTGTGTATATATGTTCCTAAGTTAACGCTTATGGTCTCAAACACATCAAGAAGATAGTGTGAAAAAAGAAAAGAAAAATTAAAAAAACAAAGTACTATGGAACTATCTCACAATTTAATAGAGGAGATTCTTTCAAGAATTTTTGTGAAATCTCTTTCTGAGATTTAAATCTGTGGCCAAAAGTTGAAAATTGATTATTGAATCTTCGCATTTCAGAGAATACACATCAACCATCACCGATCACTAGTACCAGTTTCGCTTTTAGCCTTAATGAGGATTTTATAGTTGGGCTCCTCGGTTTCGATTGAGCGTTCTTGTCCTTGCCCTACACCAAGTTACAAAGACTTTACAGGGCTCGATATTAAGGTCCCTAATGCAAAAGTATCCATTAGCTGTGATGGTTTGATATGCTTTAACAATACACATGGAGAAATATTTCGAAGAATAAAGTTAGTTAAGTTTGTTTGTGTTTGAAGTTAGTTTGAATAATTCTAAGGCTGTTACTGAGTCTTAGGAGTTTGAGTTGTAGTTGTCCTGGTTTGTAGGGAACTACCAGCTGAAGAGTTGGAGTTCGTTTCGGTAGTTAGTTGAAGTAACTCAAGTCTATATAAGGCTTAGCGTATGGAACGATGAATAATAAGAATTTTTCAGAAACCCTTGTCTTACCTTTGCTCTGTTTTGGTGAGTCTATTTCTACAAGTGGTATCAGAGCCTTTAACAAGGCACAAAGATGAGTGAGAAGGAGATGTCGCTGAACATACCATGGTTTGATGGAGACTATAAGCATTGGGCTATGCTCATGGAAAAATTGCTGAGATCAAAGGAATGGTGGGAGCTAATCGAGACTAGAATCACTCAGCCAGAGAGGAATGTGATCTTAACAGGAGCCCAACGGACCAAGGCTGCGGAACAAAAATCCAAGGATCTGAAGGTGAAAAATTACCTTTTGCATCCATTGACAAGAATATTCTAAAGACGATAGCCGAGAAGGAAACTTCGAAGGAGATATGGGATTCAATGCGAACAAAGTTCCAAGGAAACAGAAGGGTGCAAAGTGCTCAACTTCAAATACTAAGGAGGAACTTTGAGCTGCTGGAGATGAAGGAGGGAGATACTATAAGAGAGTATTTCTCCAGAGTGATGGTGATGGCCAACAACATGAGAAATCTGGGAGAAGACATGCCAGACGGCAAGGTAGTGGAGAAAATATTGCGTACACTGGTGGAGAAGTTTAACTATGTAATCTGCACAATTGGGGAATCAAATGATATCAAGGAACTCTCAGTTGATGAGTTGCAGAGTTCCTTGCAGGTTCATGAACATAACCTGAGCAAAGGTGTGAAGGAAGAACAAGCACTAAAGGTGGAGTATCAAGGAGGAATATGAAGAGGAAACTATTCTAGTAGAGGTTGGTACCAAGGATGCGGTAGTAGAGGAAGAGGCCGAGGGAGTAATGGCTTCAAGAAAGACATAGTGGAGTGTTATAAGTGTCAAAAATTAGGACACTTCAAGTATGAGTGTCCAGAATGGGAGAAAGGATCCAACTATGCTGAAGAAGAAAAAGAAGACATGGTTCTTATGGCTCATGTAGAGTCGATCAAGGCTGATGATGAACAAGTCTGGTTCTTGGACAGTGGTTGCAGTAACCACATGTGTGATTCGAGAGAGTGGTTCATCGAATTTGATGGAGATTACAAACAAAATGTGAAGCTGGGAGATGATAGACGGTTGATGGTAGAGGGAAAAAGAGATCTTCGCCTTAAGATCAACGGGTTGATACAAGTTATCACATCGGTTTACTTTGTACGAGGTCTGAAAAGAAACATTCTGATCATGAGACAACTTCAGCAGAAAGGACTAAGGATCATATTGAAGACGACACATGTGAGGTGTGGCACAAGCAACAACAAAAGCTGATTATGCATTCTAGCATGTCAAAGAATAGGATGTTTATCATACTTTCCTCGGTGAAAGGAAAGAGAGAAGATGTGGATTCAAGTTGCCTGCAAATCACAGCCGAGAACAAGAGTGAGCTATGGCATAAGAGATTTGGGCACTTGAGCTAAAAAGGCACCCAAAAACTTGCTGTGAAAGGGATGGTAGATGGTTTGAAGAAGGCTGTGAATGAAGGAACTGAAGAATTGTGTGAGGTGTGTATGAAGGGGAAAAAATCGAGAGAATGTACCAAAGAAGAGTACTTGGAGAGCAAGCAGAGGACTCGAGCTGATACACACTGATATATGCGGACCAATCACACCAACTTCAGAAGGAGGAAGGAGGTACTTGATCAACTTTATAAATGATTACAACAGAAAATGCTGGACATTTTTCTTGGAAAAGAAGTCTGAAGCCTTTCAAACCTTCAAGGACTGGAAAAACAGCAGTAGAGAAAGAGATTGGAGAACCTTTGGCGTGTCTGAGGTCAGACAAAGGTGGAGAGTACAACTCCACAATGTTCCAGGACTATTGCAGAGAAAATGGGATTAGGAGACAACTGACTGCTGCTTATACTTCGCAGCAGAACGGAGTAGCCGAGAGGAAGAACAGAAGCATCATGAACATGACTAGATGCACGTTGATAGGTATGGGAGTACCAAGAAGATTCTGGCCAGAAGCTGCTTCCTATGCAGTACACATTCTGAATAGAAAACCAGTTACAATCCTAGGAGGTATCACACTAGGAGAGAAATAGAGTAAGCAAAGACCATCCGTGGAGCATCTCAAGGTCTTTGGCTGTATTGTGTATGCGTTGGTATCCTATGAGCAACGTTTAAAACTGGATGAAAAGAGTAAGAAGTGCGTGATGTTTGGGATGAGCAAAGAATCAAAAGCTTATCGTCTTTATGACCCAAAGAAGAAAAGAATTGTGACAAGCAGAGATGTCAAATTCGATGAAGAAAAGAGTTGGAACTGGGAAGAGAACAAGGAGAATAAAAGACTATCAGTAGAGGGTCTGGGGAGCAAATTTGAAAAAGAAGGAGAACAAGTCATTCACAATGAAAATCAGACAGAAAGGAAGAAGAAAACAACATGGAGGAACAAGGAGGAGATGCAGAAGCACAAGGTGAAGAAAACAACAATGGACAGACTCGTGGAAGAAGAGCAAGGGATAGACAAACATTTGTCTGGATGAAAGATTATGTAATTGATGGAGTGAAACTAGTCATCCAAGAAGAGGGGGAAGAGGTTATGGCTCTGTTCCTTGCATCAGATGATTCTGATAAATTTGAAGACACAACACAACATGTAAGTGTGGAGAAAATCGATGGAAGCAGAGATCAAGTCCATTGAGAAGAATAATACTTGAAAACTTGTAGAGCTGCGTGATGATGCCAAAATTATTGGAGTCAAGTGGGTTTACAAGACCAAGTTTAATTAGAAAGGAGAGATCGAGAAGTTCAAGGAAATACTAGTAGCTAAGGGATATCATCATACCCAAGGTGTTGATTTTCATGAAGTATTTGCTCCAGTCGCAAGAATGAGACACCATAAGGACATTACTTGCCTTCGCAGCACAAAGAGGTTGGGAAGTCTTCCAACTTGACGTGAAGAGTGCATTCTTGCACGGTGAGCTAAATGAAGAAGTCTTTGTGGAGCAGCCACTGGGGTTTGAGTTCAGAGATGCTACAAACAAAGTCTACAAGTTGAGGAAGGCTCTTTACGGCTTAAGGCAAGCTCCTAGGGCTTGGTATAGCCAAATAGAAGGATATTTCATTAAGGAAAAGGTTCAAAAAGTGCTATTGTGAGCACACACTTTTCATGAAGGCTAAGGAGGGAAGCGTATTGATTGTAAGTCTCTTCTACGTTGATGATCTAATTTACACAGGAAACTCACATGAAATGTTGAGTGAGTTCAGGGAATCTATGAATAAAGAGTGTGCAATGACTGATTTGGGGAAGATGAAGTTCTTCCTAGGAGTTGAAGTTGTACAGGATGAGCAAGAGATCTTTATCACTTAGAAAAAGTATGCAGAAGATGTCTTAATGAAGTTTGAGATGAGTGAGTGTAACTCAGTCAAAAATCCCATGATCCCTGGACAGAAACTGACCAATAAATAAGTTGGTTCAGCTGTAGATCCTACATGGTTCAAGCAACTCGTTGGGAGTCTCAGATATCTAACCGCAAGGAGACCTGACTTGATGTTTTCAGTGATTTGGTGAGTCGCTATGTGGAAGAGCCCAACGAGGAACACATGCTAGCAGCCAAGAGGATTTTAAGATATGTACCCGGAACAAGCTCTCTAGGAATCAGATACATGCGAGAAGGAGAACATACGCTTGTTGGGTATGTTGATAGTGATTATGCTGGAGATCTTGATGATAGGAAGAGTACGTCATGATATGTGTTTATGTTGGTAGGAGGAGCTGTGTCATGAGCCTCTAAGAAGCAACCTATTGTGACCTTATCAACGACAGAAGCTGAGTTTGTTGCTGCATCTTATGGCGTGTGTCAAGCAATGTGACAGAGGATTATACTAGAAGAGATAGAGTTGGCTCAAGGAAAAAGAACAGTGGTCTACTGTGAAAACAGCTCCACTATCAAACTCTCCAAGAACCCTATCCTACACAGTCGCAGTAAGCATATTCACGTAAGGTTCCACTTCCTACGTGATCTGGTGAATGAAGGAGTTATTAAACTCTAGTTCTGTCCTACATCTGAACAGTTTGCAGACATCATGACAGAGGCAGTAAAGCTTGAGTCTTCGAGAAGCTGAGGAGCAAGTTGGGAGTATTCAAAAAAGAAGAGTAAACTGGAAAGGAGACATTCCAGTTTAGGGGAGGATATGCAGAATAAAGTTAGTTAAGTTTGTTTGTGTTTTAAGTTAGTTTGAATAAGTCTAAGGCTGTTACTGAGTCTTAGGAGTTTGAGTTGTAGTTGTCGTGGTTTGTAGGAAACTACTAGTTGAAGAGTTGGAGTTTGTTTTGGTAGTTAGTTGAAGTAACTCAAGTCTATATAAAGCTTAGAGTATGGAAAGATGAATAATAATAAATTTTCAGAAACCCTTGTCTTACCTTTTCTCTGTTATGGTGAGTCTATTTCTACATATTTGTTGTCAATCCAAGTACTAGATGGTTTTGACAAATTCATGGGGTTATGATGGAAAACTCTTTTCGGCAGTGAGCGAAAAAAGAGAAAGAATGTTTACCGGCATCAACAGGCCCTGGATATGGAAAAGATATATGCACATGATACAAGATAGTTTGGTTATATAACAACTTCACAAGCAACCTAATTTAGTTAGGGCATCTGCAGTGGGGGAGTATCTTCCTAAATTTTGGAGAAAAAAAACAATAGTAAAAATAAAGAAAAGGTAGAAAGAGACGAAAAAGGAAGAGAGAAGGCTAAGAACGTTTCTTTATAAGGGGACTCAAGTCTCTCACCGAGAAATTGTCAGGCCAGATGTTATACTTTAAGTGGCTCACATTATATTAATTGTAAAGTAAGTTTTGAGAGACGCAGAGAGAAATTTGCCACTGCGCATGGCCTTACTACCTTTGAAGTTCTTGACTTTAACACCAATACTTGGAGGTATATGAAATCTCTGCATTGTGAGCAGACTCTTATTGATACATGTCAATATCCGATATAGATAAATGGATCAGTTTATTGGTTGATCAAAGACAACAATAGTCCGAAATCAAGCATATAGCCCTTTGATTTTCACAAAGAAATTTTCCAGAAAACTTTAGAAACTCCAACGGTTTTGACAGATCCTAAAATTATCCACATATCCAATCTGAATGACCATATATGTATTCGTATAATAATTGGTCAACACAATATATACGGTTATTAAAAAATTCTTACAAAACATAGAAAAATATATACTCTCTACATCTACCTTTTTTCCTCTACTAGTCATAAACTACAACGAAATGCTAGTATCTCGTCCACTAGCAAATTTGAAGAAGAAGAATAATTAATTGCTTGATGAGGAAGATAATACTCGCTGTCTTGTAAAAGATGATCATGATTTTAAATCATATGGTAGATTCTCAAAAAAAAAAACATCTTTTGCAATGTGATTCTTAATTTTCCAAGCTTAAACTCAATTCCATAGAATAAGAAAGTTATGACTTTTTTCTTGATATTTAATATTGTAATAGTGTTTTGTTTAATATAAATAAGATTTCTTTAAAAGCATCTTTAACACTTTAGATATTTTTTTCGGATTTCTTTAGCATTATAACTAGTGGTTTGTCCGCACTACGCGCGGAGTATTAACCATGTGTATAACTTTATTTTCAGTATTTGTTGTTAAAGGGTGTTGTCCTTTGTGTGTGTCATTGTAAGGGTGTGTAGCTATATTAATCCTTACATACATGTCAATTCAAATTGTATTGAATGATTTGGTTTTCATTGTTGAAGGTCTTGCTGTCACTAACCTCATCAAAATTGGTAAGCTCATGAATCCTCTTTTCTTCCTTAATGAGGTGCTTGAAAGTGATGAGGTATTTGAGAATGTTTAGTCTATGGACTGCGATGGAAGAGTAGACTGCAAATATAAAACGTGGTTGGAGAATTGAAAAGTCACAGAGGTTTTGAGTAAATCTACAACATATGAAATGATAGATGCTTGAGTATGAGAGCCTTCTGATCGAGCAAAACCATGTCTACATCATAAGCTCTCCTCCTTTCTTTATGTTGCCTAAATGAAAGGCGAAGTGAAGCTGACAGCGGTTACACATCATCCTCAAGAAAGGTGGTAACTTCTGTCGGCAACTAAGACTGAGTCGCAGAGTTATATTTTATTAATTTTTCAAATTTGAGTAATAGATTAGATATCAAAAGAAAAAAAAAAACAATTTAGTAGATTAGATTTTTGTAGGCAAAAATAAAAGAAAATGTTAACTAAAACAAATAAAATTATAATTTTACAATTTTTAAAAATCAAAATTGTAAATCCAAACACAGTGACAAAATCAGAGCACAAACAAAACTTTATGCCTGAAGTTTTTATTAGTACGTGTAAAGTAAAGATGGGCAACAATTTCATGGGAGAGACCAAGGTAAGAAGCAAAATCAAAATTTCATGCATATACTAAACAGAGCCATCTCTAGAAGATCATATGGTTTGGCATTAATCTTTTCCTTTCCGTGAAACTTCCTTTCAGCATCTCAGCTTCTCTGTAGAAGAAAAAAAAAAGATACTATCTTGAAAAAAACGATAAAAAAAAACAAAACATCATGAGGGTTTCAAACAAAGCTGAACTCATCCATGATCTCTTTGCTTTACTCCCTTGTAAAAAGCATTGGCTGCCTCATCAAATCTCTGGAGATTCATTGATAACTAAGTGAAATATAATGTTTCAGTGCTCAAAGTCAACTGCTTTTTGTAATAGAATTGAGATGGTTTTTACCTGTAGCAAACGAAGAGCAACACCACCTTCACGGAAACAACATCCTTTAGACCAATCAGGTTTAAGTTCTCTGCAGACTTTAGCATCATATAAGGCATGTTCAGCTTTTCCTAACTGCAACCAGCAGAATCAATGGCCTTTGTTCAACGAAAATGCCACAGAATCACAAAATGGACATAAGTTTGAGAATCTTCCTATGAGTTTTTAGAAGTAGTTTTAGTGTTGAATACTTGTGTCTGTAAGTGTCAATGGCCATCTGGAAATGCTTTCTGTGCACGTTTCTTGTCCTCTTGCTTTTGCTTCCGTGGCTTGCGCCTTTGCTTCTGGAGAGATCTGTGGAAATATATAACAGTGTGCTTTAGAAAAATTTCATGCAAGAGAGATGAACTTTGATCAAACTTCAAAGTATGAAGTACCTCAGGAAGGTCTTTCTTAATCAAGGCCTCTACAGATTTTGACTTGTTTGAGTTTTCCTCTTGTTCTTTATTTAATTCCAACAAATGTCTAGTTTGAAGCAGTTTCAGATTTTGTTGTCAACGGGAAGAGTCTTGACAATCTTTTTGTTCTCTCTTAGAGCTTTGGCACCTGAGTTGCACTACCAGCAAAAATATAAGCTTTGGCACCTGCCTGTAATTAACAAAATAAGAATCAAGCTTTATCTAAGATGTATAGCAACTGAAACAGGAAAAACACTACAAATCAAGAACTTCTAAAAACTTGACCAACAGCTTTAAGCATGCCACAAAACCATTACCTCGACATGTGTAAGCCTTTTGTTTTCACTGATCTTGCCACAATTCAGATTTCTGGTACCTGCACGACGGACTTGCCAAGGCAGATTACATAGATAAATCAAAGGTGGGGAGGTACATATATCAAATGGAAGCAAATAAAAAATATTGGGTAAAGTAAAGATGAAAACATGGTGATTGTGAAAGAGTCTGAGTCGATGCTTAATTCTATTCTAATCTGCTTTGGAGGCTGCTCTTGAGTAGTTTTAGGATTAGAAGTATTGAATCGTATTAGACATATATGCTTAAGATTCTCTCAGTTTATATATCTTGTTACTTTATAGATTGGTGAGAAGAGGAAGCTGGTCTCATATATAAAAGAGAGCACTCCTCAATTTGGATGTTCGAAAATCTTATTTGAAAGAAGAGTATGGTTATTTTGTGAATACAAATACTGATGCACTTTAAAAAGTAAAATGTGGATGGAGATATGAACGATATTGTTATCTCAAGCAATCATGGAAAGTCATTTTTGAACAAAGCTAGTAGTACACATAAACATAAGAGAAACACACATGAAAAGGCTAGTACGTAGTGATACTAATGAACATTCGAGGGATAACGGAAAGCCATTAAAAACATAGCATGTTAGATAAATGGTATTGTTTGGAATACCATGTTTCTTCTCTTCTTAGGCTTAATTTTGTGGATTGTGCTATCTTGATTCTCGATTGCCATTGCTGCGAGAAACTTGATTACATGGAAGCCAAAAAATAGAAAATTATCGAGTAAAGCTTGTGAAATTATTATCCTTCAGAGATAGAGAGTGGGCATAAGTTAAGAGCTGCCCTCGTACATAAACATTGAGATGAAGAAGAGAGATGGTTGCTTCAATACATAGGTTTTGGATTGCTTTAGGGAATTTGAAGAGGTTTGTGAATTTCTTGCTAGTTAATTGAAACGAAATTTCTTTTTTTTCCTGTAGAACTTTTAGAAACCTACGTATTAGTGGTACTAATGGAAGCTGGAGATGTTATGTTGACTTGATCGGCATCTGAGTTATCTAAAAACATGATGGCTGAAAACCCTATACTTTACCGGGCTTAAACTAAAAGGTATATTAAAGCCCATGCAAAAGTTAACTATAAGAAATGTCAAAACATATAGCATAGCAGAGAATAAGTCATGAATTCAGACGGTGTCAAGGATCTTTTAGATGCCAGGTGTCCAAAAATGCCCCTAGCTGATTGTTGACGTGACGGCCTATGGAGAGAGGTAAGTCTCTTTTATTGTTATAGATTATAGATATCAATGGTTAAATTTAAAATTAAATTTAAATATTAAGTTCTGACCACTAATAGAGTCACACTTGTCTTTAGAGTATTTAAAAAAGTGCTTAAAAGTTCTAATTTAGAATTACTTCTCATACTTTTGTCCTATCTCTCCTCTGTTTTAATATTTTACTAGGATCAGACCCGCACACCCGCACGAATGTTTGTTTTCGATATACTTATAAACATTTCAAAACACATCAATTTTATTTTCTTTTAATGTTTTCATTTGTGTTACTTTAGCAATTTGTTAAAATTATATTTTTCATTATTGTATTGTGCTATATATTTTTTTTATTGGATGTATGTTGGATCAGTTATTATGTCATTTCTTATAAAAAATTGTAACTATGTATTAATGCATTGCTTTTATATATTTAAAAAAAAATATTTTATTGAATTTAAATCCAAATATGTGTGTAAATTTATGTATTTTTACAAAATAGAACATTACATAAATGATTTTTTATAATTAAAAAAAAATATAAGACATGTGCCTGACCTGAAAGTGGAGTTTATTTAAGAAAATATATTATAAATTTTAAAATAACTAAGAAAAAAATTAAGTTTATACAGCAAGTAATGTATAGTTTATATTTTGTTTACTGTGAAAGTTAATTATATATTTAATAAAATTGCAATGAACAAATCATAATATTATCCTCCATAGGTAGAGACGAGTATTAAATTAATAAGTCTAGATATTGATATGTGCGTCCGCGCGGATGATGGTTTTCATTTTTTGTTAATGTTGATATTTGTTTTTCATGCCACCATTATACAATTATACGTTCTATAATATAAATACTTCTATCTTGCAAAATTTACAAAACATGTACTGATTAGAATTGGGCTTTGTTTCATATATTTCATATAATATATTGAATAAATTTGTTTTACATTGGTATCTGATGATTGGAAATTATATTACTAAGAATCAGTTTATGGATATGTTTTGGTATAATTAATCTAATATAAATACGTTGACACTAAATTCCACAATTTAGTAGCAATATAAAATTAAATATTTTTAAAATATAAATTTTAGTTATATAAATAATAATGTAAAACAATATTTACACATTGTTATTATGAAATATATATAAAATATGTTAAATTTATGAAGATATTAAAACTATAATATGTTTTAGTTAGATGTGTATTTGCATAAAAACAGTTACTTCCTTCAATATGTTATAATCCAAAAATATATTTTATAAAATATTTTTCATTGTTTTGTTATTTTAAAAATTTATATACACATACAAAATAGCTATGATATTAATAAATTGTACTAAACTCACCTGATCATACAAATAAATTGAATGGATAATTATGATAAAAATTATAACAAATATGGGCCAGAATAATAACTAAATTTTGTAGTAACCTAAATATTATTGGCAAACACATTTTTTTAAAGAAAATTATACCTAATTTTTTGTTTGTTTGTAAATTTTTGTCGATGTTACAACTTCTCTCATCTTCTTTTTTGTTGATTACTTTTTAACAAATAAGTTAACGGTAAGAAATTAAATTATTATTCTCTTTATGATAATATGTATCTTCATTCTAGGCAGGCCTTTATATGTATAATGTGTCCATGATTTGTACTAATACATAAGTTAATAGTATAGATGGCTAGATTTGAGAGATATGTATAATAGAGTATTTCTTTTTTAAAACAAATACAATTAATAGCATATATTAGTAAATTTTAGCTAAAAATATATATGGTTAATTAATTGCTAAGATCGCATGAGCAAAGTATGGATATAACGTTTTCATTTATAGAATACATACTCACCATAATTAGTGATAACAGAAAAAGATTATGAATATTTGTCAAATATGGATAAGTAAGAAAATATTAATTGATTGTCTATATTTTAGGAATGTTTTTGTAAGATATAGAAGATTTTGATAACCCAAAAACGTTTTGTTTGTTTATAATGTATAATTTAAATATATTTATTTATTGCAAATAATATCGTGTACGTACGGAATATAGGTGGGTTAAATTAAAATTTGAATGCAGAATTTAAACCGGAGGATTTGCAGATAATAGTCTATCTTATAATTATTTCTTTTACAATATTAATTTATGTATTCGACATATTTGCAGTTAACTTATTAATTTGTGTATAAGTGACATGTTTGCTAAACCAGTTCATTGATAATGATTTTCTAATCATGATATATATTGGATTGAAATCAAGTGGTTAAATATTTACACAATGTTTTTAATGTAGTGAACCAAACTTTAAATTATTGTTTTTATCCTCTAGACCGTGTCATATTTGGTTATTGAATCACATTTTTTTTATTTATGCAGAATAATTTTAAACTGAGGCATATTCAATAAAAAACCACGTGAGTTTAGGTGCACTTGGTTTTGTAAAATTTTTTGGGCAGGGTTGTTAAGTTATTAAACGACTGTGTTTAAGTCTAGTGGTATTCGATGGTAAATATTAAGAAAAGTTAGGGTTAAGTACTAATTGTACTTCAGATATATGTTTTAGAATATAAGTAAAAATGACTTATTTTAGAATATAAGATATATGTTTTTAACATTTAATTCAATTTCTCGGTTTAATAATTTAAAAATGGTTTTGATGCAGCGATATAGACTCTGGTGAAAAGAAATAATAAAACTCATTTTATGGTTACAAATATACAAAATATAATTATTGGATCAAATAAATTAGTAATGGGCTTATTATGAGTATATGTCAATGTAAGAAGTGATTTAATTTGTGTTTGGATATAGGGATAATACCAGTGGCAGAGAATTATATTTTTTTGTGAAAAACTAAGGGGTATTTCCTATTTGTACTCCTGTTTTAATAGATTAGATTTGTTTTAATTTGTATAATACTCAACTAATACTCTTTGATGGAGATGGACTTGAAGAGAAAGCATAGCAAGAAACTGAAGACCTTTAATAATTATTAATCTATATAGATCTTATAACATTTCTATCCATTAATTGTTTATTTACTAAAGTTTTAAAAGAAATAAGAAGATTTTATATTAAATTGAGGTTTATATTTATAGGATTTTTCTTTTTATTTTATGCAATAAAAAAGGAAGATCTAAAACAAAATAAAACTAATAGCTTATAACTTTGAAATTCTGAATATTTAATTTGAGTTCAGCTTAGTAAAAAGATTCTTCCTCAAATCATATATAGTTTCAAACAATTTAGATGTCCGCTTCATGTCTAGTTTAGTGAAAAAAATTTTATATCAAATTATATTATTAACATAACTTCATTCAATAAAATTAAGATTCCTGTGTTTTGGGATTGAGTTTGGAGAGTAATTGTAAGTAGAATTTCATATTGATGGTAGGATTTGGGGTTGGCACCAGAATAATTGTTAATTTTTTATACAAAAAAAAGACAATTTAGTGAAGACAAAGTTGATATGTAATACGAGAAAATTAAATGTTTGAAGATAAGAAGTTTGAAAATACACGTATCTAATAAAACTATATTTTAGAAAACAATGAAAAAATCAATATTTATGTCAGTTAGAATTTAATAAAATATCATGTAATATTTTAATTTACATTAAAATTTTGATATGTGTTTTAAAATAAATTTAAATAAGAAAAAAATCACACTAAATTAAATAATATCAAAATGTAAATAAGTTTATTTTGAAAATAACTAAGTGAAAATTGTATGCAAACAAATTATCTGCAACAAATAGTTTAATCAATTATAAGAAGTTGAAGGAATCCATATATAAAGGTAAGAAATATATGGTTGACAACATCAGAAAGAAATATATATATATATATATATATATATTATATAGCTAAAAATCTATCCTAAATTAATGATGTATCCATCTTTATGTGTTACTAAAACTCGCCACAGTGAAATATAATAATATAATATTATTGCTTTCTCATTAAATAAAATTATGTGTTTGTATATATATGTTCCTAAGTTAGACGCTTATGGTCTCAAACATATATCATCACAAGAAGATAGTGTGACAGAAGAAAACAAAAATTAAAAATTGAAGTAGTATGGAACTACCTCACAATTTAATAGAGGAGAGAGACTCTGTCAAGACTTTTGCTGAAATCTCTTCTGAGATTTAAATGTGTGTCCAAAAGTTGGAAATCGATTATTGAATCTCCACATTTTCAGCGAAGACACATTAACCATCACCAATCACAAGACTCAGTTTTGGTTTTAGCCAATGGTCCTAAATCCAGTGATGTTTGTGAAATGAGGATTCTAGAGTTGGGGCTCTTCGATTTTGATTCAGCTCGCTTGTCCTTACCCTCCATCAAGTGACAATGATTTTCCAGGGATTGTGTTTAAGGTCCCTAATGCAGGAGCTTCCAATAGTTGTGATGGTTTGATATGCTTTAACAGTACCTATGGAGAAATATTTGTTGTCAATCCAAGTACTAGGTGGTATCGACAAGTTCATGGGGATATGATGGAAAAACTCTCCTGGGCAGTGAGTGAAAAAAGAGAACGAACGATAACCTGTGGCATCAATGGGCCCGGATTTGGAAAAGATATATGCACAGGAATGTACAAGATAGTTTGGTTATATAACAACTTCACAAGCGAACTAATAGATGTTACTACCTGTGAAGTTTTTGACTTTGACACCAATACTTGGAGGTATGTGAAATCTCCGCATTGTGATCAGACTCTTCTCGATACATGCCAATATCCGATATACATAAATGGATCAGTTCATTGGTTGATCAAAGACAATAGTAGTCTGAAATCAAGCATATTGTCTTTTGATTTTCACAAAGAAACTTTTCAGGTAACTTTAGAAACTCCAACGGTTTTGACAGATCCTAAAATGGTCAACATATCCAATCTGAATGACCGTATATATATATCAGAGAGGAATTGGCCAACACAAAATATATGGTTATTAAATCATTCAGACAATACATGGGAAAAGATATACTCTCTACATCTACCTTTTTTTCCTCCAACACTCATATACGAAAAGCCAGTATCCCGTCCACTAGCAATTTTGAAGAAGAAGAATAAGTTATTGCTTGATGGCGATGATAATGCTCATAGTCTTGTGTTATATGATCATGATTTGAGATCATATGGTAGATGTTTCAAAAAGACATGTGCAAAGAAATCTTTTGCACATGTGATTCCTTATTTCCCAAGTTTAATCTCAATTCCATAAAATAAGAAAGTTATGACTTTTGTCGTCATGTTTAATATTATAATAATGTTTTGGCTTAGTATATATAATAAGTGTCAAGAGAATCCTCAACGCTTTAAATATTTTGTCCAAGTTCTTTTGCATTATAATACTAATAGTTAAATTTTACAATTTAATTTAATATTAAACTCTGACCACTAATAGAGTAAAACTTGTCTTTGGAGTAACTAAACCAATTATCAAAAGTTATACTCTTAGAATTGGTTCCTGTAATTTTGTCCTCACTTTCCTCTGTTTTAAATATTTTGTTGTTTTAATTTTTAAAATAACCAACTAAAACTCTTTGATGGAAATGACCTTAGAGAAAAGACGTAGCAAGAAACTGAAGACCTTTATATAATTATTTATTTTTGGAGATCTTATTACATTTCTATCCATTATTTATTTAGTTACTAAAGTTTAGTAAAAAAAGAATTTATAATAAAATATTTGTGTTCATACTTAATTTATTATTTTTATTTTTAGTTTATGCAAGAAAAAGCGATAATCTAAAATAATTAAAAGTAAGATCATATATCTTTAAAATTCTGGATATTTTACTTTGAGTTTAGCCTGGTAAAAAGACTCTTTATCAAATAATATATAGTTTCAAAAAATTTAGATATCCACTTCATATCCAATTTAGTAGAATAATTTTTTCTATCAAATTATAATATCAACATAACTTCATTCAACAAAATTAAAATTTATGTGTTTTGGGATTAATTTTGGAAAGTAATTATAAGTATAATCTCATAGTGGTGGTAGGTTATGGGGTTGGCGCCCGAATAACCGCCAATTGTTTTATACAAAAACAAAAACAAAAATAGTTGAGCTAAGAAAAAATTGACATGTAATACGAGAAGAGAACATCAACATGGTATTATATGGACCTGAATCAGAATTTTAAATATAAATTAAATGTTTGAAGATACACATATCTATTAAAACTATAATTTTAGAAAACAATGAGAAGATCAATATTTATGTCAGCTACAAATTTAAAAATAATCCTGTAATATTTTGATTTATATTAAAATATTTCATATATTTTTGGAAAAAAAAATATCAGAATAAATTAAATAACTTCAAAATAGAAAAAAAAATTTATTTTGAATATAACTATAAAACAATTGTATGCAAGCAAATTATCTGCAACAAATGGTTAAATCAATTAAAATAAGTTGAAGGAATCAATATAGAAAGGTAACAAATACTATAAAACTCAATAAATTAATAATTTGGGGAATATGTTATCTTATTATAGAATTATTAGTTTACAAAAAGTTTCCTTTTTAGAATTTTTCTATTTTAAATATATTTTTCTAAAATAAAAAACATTTGATTTTAGTGTATATAAATAAATTATTCATTTTGAAATTTATTATTCATATTGGTTTTATTATATTGTTTGTTGTATATAAAACATGTTTCATAGAATTTAAATATGGTTTTAGATATAAATTTACAAAATCTCATCAAAATATATTAAATGTTAAGAAAATATTGAATATAAAACAAACAAGATAATGGTTTATGTTTATTATATAAATACATAGAAATTATTAATTTATAATTTTAATGGGACCATATATTTACATAGGGTTTTTTATAATTTTTTGTCATATTTTAAACTAGCCCAACTTGGGACCATATAATTTTATTAACTTATGGTGTTTATTAACTTGAATATTAATTTATAAAGTTTTTATTGTATATGGTTGACAAAAAGGTAAGAAATATCTATATATACACACACACACACACACACACATATATATATATATATATATATTATAGCTAAAATATCTATTAATATAAAGTAGACATGGTCTCTCTCCTAGGTGCGCCACGTCATCAATTCGTTCACCCTCAGTGCGACACCTGTACTTCCTTTTTATACTCTGCGTTTCATTAACGCAATCAGCGACAACTGTGGACTATTTTATGTGTGGGTTTTATGTTTGGCTCAATGAATCTAGCCCAATCCAGCCCATATCTTCTCATACGGCGCCGAATCTGATTCTAAGGTTCAACCCACTCTTTCTTCTCCAGCATCCGAGAGGTTGAGATCCTGAAATAAACGTGATGAATCTCTTCCTAGGGTTTCAAGCGCATCTTTTGAACTTCATTTCCATCAACAAAAAGGTATCAGTTACAGATTCGTTGCATTAGAACCCTTCTTTACTCCATCAACCACGATCTAGCCTTCAATGCGATTTTCTCTTCTGCAAGACGATGTATCTGCGAGTATAAATAGGTGAGCACTCCTCCTCTCAAAACCATCCTCTCAATTTTTGTTTTACAATTATAAAGCTTTCGATGTATCATTCAAGTTGTTAAAGCTGCTAATTTACTTTATCATGTACTGACTTTTTGGTCGTTTTAAAATATTAAAATCTGCATCTTGCAGGGTATGGGTGTGGATGCTCATGTAGACACAGATTTCCCTCAGTTTCTCATTGATATTGTTGGCAAAACCTACACTTTCCAACTTAGGTTAAAGGAGTTCAACTTCACTTCGAAACACCAAACCTTTACTGTCTCCAGCATCATAATTGAGCATCAGAGGGCACCCTTGCCAACCTTTGTTAATGAGGTTGGTACCTTATATTGTTTTATACTATACAATTATCCAAACTTTATATTCACATCAGTGCGTTTGCAAACATGGGAATGGCAATGGTATTGATATACCTTCTGCTGACAATTGAAAAGACTTTTTCTTATTAAATCATACTTTGTTATTTTTTTCAATTTTAATTAAGACTTTTTTGTTGCTATCGATATTTATACTATTGTTTGGATCTAATAGAAGTAGTGGCTCATCAAGGATAGAAGAAGAAGATGTTTATCCTCTTCATGATTTGAAGGCTGGACGTTCCACCGTTTAGGTCCGACTTCTAAAGTTCTGGGAAGCAAGAACATGATACGCGGTGGCAAGAGCATATGGGTGTGGACATGCTCCTCCTCGGCGCTAAGTTTATTCCGTTCTTAATACTCATGATCATCAGAATTTTTAAACAAAATCCAGCCTCTAATCTCATAGTTTCATACTTTTGTTTCCAAATCTTTATTTTAACTTCCTGTAGTGAAGTGGTTGAAGACTATAATAATATTGCACAAGCCACAAAGTTGCTTCTTAGAGTAACAATAAGCTTTGGCAATGAGTGCAATTGACTTTACTAACTTTCATATTATTTACTGAGTCTTCTTGGATTTGGTAATTGCTTTAGAAAAGATCATTGTGCAAGCCAAAAGGGCAGAAGAAAGATTGTTTGCTTTATGTTGAAACTTCTAACTTGAATCAAATCTTTTTCTTTTAGGCAACTGCTGCTATGGCTCAAATTCTGCTCAGAAGATAGGATTTCAAGAACCAAGTGTGAATAGTACGACAGTAACAGTTATGTGATCTCGAACTCAATATACTGAGATGATGCTAATGCATGATTTGTTCTTGGATTTCCTCACAGGATTATACAAATATATCCCATGTGAGTGGTTAGACAGATTCTGTTTCTATTTATGCAAATAATTTGAAACAAATTGTGGTCTCAGAGGTGAGGTTAACTCTGGTAAGTGGTAAGGTCCAATGTTTTTATACTATAATGGTTATCTATATTGAGGTTGGAAGCTTATCTTTTGTCTGTGTTCAACCTTTTTCCATATTTTTATTCAGAAGACGAGGAAATCACTATGGATATAGGTTTCAAAATGGTAGGTTTACATTACTATGTTAAAGTTAATTTTTTTGGCTTTGTTACGACTTCTAAATTGACACTGTTATTTAGAATTGGAGAAATCAAACGCCACTGAGTTGAATGATCAAAAGGCCAACATTGAAGCTGGTGAATCTAAGGCAGATGATGAAGATAAATCTGACTCTTAACTCTGATGTGGTAGGTTTTAAATTCGTTTTAAGTACTGCATCGTTTAGTTTTCTTTTTGATGGGTTCTGAGTAGCATTGACTCACTTAGTTTTTTGAAAGCTATGATCTTTATGCTGAATTTTGAAGTCTGACGCATGTTTGCTTTATTTGGTTTAGATGGGTTCGGATGATGATGAGGATGACTCAGAAAAAGAGTAGGAAACACCTTAATTAAAGGTTTTTCCTAAAGAATTATTTCTTTGCACTAAGATCTTACGAACATTTTAGCTTTGAAAGCTTGAGAAATTTGGATCAATAATGTAAAGAATAAAGAGTGGAACCACTGAGCAAGAGACCCATTGGTGGAGCAATAAACAACAATACAATTGTGCCAAAGAATTCAAAGATGCAAGTCAGCATAACCCGTCAGGTAACTAATCCTAACTAAAGATAGAGCAGTAAAAGCTCAAAATTTTGAATATGAACAGTTGGATTAATGTTTGGTTACAAACTAACTTGGTGCAAGAGAGAATAAGTGCGGCAGTGTTCATCCTCCAAAAAGAAACTAGAGAACCGGCCAAGTCACATTTTTCATAAAAAAATTTAATACCTTTTCATATTGGTGAATAGTTAAGTGGGTGAGGATTTAGTTTTTGTAGACTACATATCTCGGATTCAATATTTAGTTTAACCGAATTGAGTAAACGAGGGACGTGGTTTACAGTTTTTTGACATTATTGTTTTTTTTTGTTGATTTTTCATATAATGTTTCACTTTAAATAAAATATCTTATTAGATTAAGAATTTGAGATGAAGTCATTATTTCCTTAAATATTCTTTAACTGTATTCATCATCTAAAAGAATATAAGAAATACAATTTATTTTATCAATCATTTGGTAAAAGCTCTTTCAAAGTTATTTTAACATTTGAACCATATTTATTAACTATACATCAATGCACAAATAATCTTTATAGCTAACAATACATCAAATAGTTTTGATTTTCTATTATTTTTTTGGTTTAGCCTAAATTTTGGTGATAAAAAAAACAATTACGGAATTAATTATTTTCTGATTTTGTTGATGTGAATTTGAAGAAACATAAATATATTTTTCCAAATAGAATAATACATAAATATATAAACTAACATGTTATTTATAAATTTTAAATCGTAACAATTAATATCTTATTTTAATGTTATTTTTTTAAAAAAATTTAAAAAAATAATAAATTGGATTTTATTTCCAATTTTTTAAATTATAAAATTAAGAAGAAATGTATTTAAATTTATTAAATTCAATAAAAGCAGATATTGTGAACAAACTAAAATATTTATATTTTTATGAATTGTTTTAATATAGTAAAAAATATATAATTTCTAAAAAAAAGAAATAGTAATAATTGTAGTAAAAATAGTGATATATAACTAAATAAACTAAAATTTTATTAAAAAAATAAATATATTTATATTGTTTCGTTCATTTGCTTACCCGCCCGTAGGGCGGGTCCGATCCTAGTATTTCAAATAAATGATGTATCCATATTTATGTGTCACAAACACTCGACATGGTGAAATATACTCATATAATATTATTTATTTCTCATTAAGTAAGAGTGTGTGTATATATATATATATATATATATGTTCATAAGTTAAACGCGTATGGTTCCATACATATATCATCACAAGAAGATCGTGTCAAAAAAAATCGAAATAGTATGAAACTACCATACAATTTAATAGAGGGGATTCTTTCAAGAATTTTGGTGAAACCTCTTTTGAGATTTTAATCTGTGGCCAAAATTTGAAAACCGATTATTGAATCTCCATGTTTTCAGCGAAGACACATCAACCATCACCAGTCACGAGACCCAATTTTTATTTTAGCCAATGGTTCTACATACAATGATGTTTGCGTAATTAGGATTTTAGAGTTAGACTGTTCGATTTCGATTGACCTCCCCTCCACCAAGTAAACAATGATTGTTCAGGTTAGGCCTGGGCATTCGGGTCCTCGGGTCGGGTTCGGATCGGGTCTTTTCGGGTTCGGGTCCTTCGGGCCTATGAGTTTAGGACCCAATAGGGTAATTTGAAATTTTCGGTTCGGGCTCGGTTCGGGTTTTGTCGGGTCCGGGTCGGTTCGGGTCTTAGATAGTTGGACCCAATAGGGTAATTTGAATTTGTCGGTTCGGGTTCGGTTCGGTTTCGGGTCGGGTTCGGATCGGGTCTTGTTCAAAAAATACCGAAAACACACAAAAAAATTCTGAAAATATTTATGTTTGTTGGTGTAGTGGTTTGTGAGTTGTTTTTCTTTCTAGAAATAACATGTTCAATGCATAACAATACATTTATCTGATTTTTTTTATTTAAACTAATTTTTTTATTCAAACCGATTAATTACTTTAGGTGGCCGATTAGTAAGCACCCAAATTTTTGAATAAAACCTAATTATACTAAAAATTTCGGGTACCCATCGGGTTTCGGGTTCGGGTCGGGTCGGGTCCAAGACCCGCGGGTCCTCCACATCACGACCCAATAGGGTAAACTTGTCGGTTCGGTTTCTACCCGAACCCGGATTTTTCGGGTCGGTTTCGGGTCGGGTCTTCGGGTCCGGGTAAAATGCCCAGGCCTAGTTCAGGTATCGAGATTAAGGTCCCTAATTTATAAGTGACCAATAGTTGTGATGGTTTGCTATGCTTTAACAATACATGTGGAGAAATATTTTGTAACAACCCTCCCCTGGTCAACTCAGTCGTTAACCCACCAGGTTTGAACCACTCACAGGTCTGCAGACCACCGACCCCAACCCCTCCATTATGAGTTCTCACTAACTCCATAATTAGGTTGTTGGTGAGGTTCGAACCCCCGACCTCACCCTTTAACAACTCTCCTCCAGAGAAGCTGTTATGTCACCAAAGTTGACTTACCTTTTCCGTCACACCTCCGTTTAGAACTCCAGGGTTAAGCGTGCTTATGCTGGATTAGTGGAAGGATGGGTGACCTATCGGGAAGTGATTCGCGATACCGTGCAAGTGAGGCCAAAACACGGGGAAAGGTCGGGTGGTGATTGCAGGGACAGTAAACAATGATTTCGGGCCTTCCGAAAATTAACGCACCGACCGTCGGACAGGGGTGGGGCCCACGAGCCCGATTGAGGGATGGGTGACTCACCGGTAGGGGCGGTCGGGGCGTTACATATTTGTTGTCAGTCGATGTATCGACAAGTGCAAGGGGCTATGATGGAAAAACTCTCTTGGACAGTGAGTCAAAAAAGAGAAAGAAAGTTCATCTATGGCATCAAAGGGTCCGGATTTGTAAAAGATATATTCACATGATACAAGATATTTTGGTATATAACAACTTCACAAGCGACCTAATTTAGTTATTACTTTTAAAGTTCTTGAATTTAACACCAATACTTTGAGGTATGTTAAATCTCCGCATTGTGATCGGACTCTTATTGATACATGTCAATATTCGATATATATAAATGGATCAGTTCATTGGTTGATCAAAGACAATAGTAGTCCGAAATCAAGCATATTGTCCTTTGATTTTTACACAGAAACTTTTCAGGTAACTTTAGAGACTCCAACTGTTTTGGCAGATTCTAAAATGGTCCACATATCCAATCTGAATGACCATATATGTATATTAGAGAGGAATTGACCAACACAAAATATATGGTCTTTAAATCATTCTGATAAAACATGAGAAAAGATATACACTCTACTTCTACCTTTTTCCTCCAACACTCATATACTACAACGAAATGTGAGTATCCCGTCCACCAGCAATTTTGAAGAAGAAGAAAAATTTATTTCTTGATGAGGATGATAATATTCGCAATCTTGTAATATATGATCATGATTTGAAATCATATGGTAGATGTCTCAAAAAACATCTATTACGCATGTGGTTCCGTATTTCCCAAGCTTAATCTCAATTCTATAAAATAAGAAAGTTATGATTTTTGTTGTCATTTTTAATGTAGTAATATTGCTTGGCTTAATATAAATAATATGTTTTTAAGAGAATCCTCAACGCTGATACTATGTCTGATTTTTTTAGCATTATAATATTAATAGTTAAATTTTATAATTAAATTTAAATATTAAACTATGACCACTAATAGATTTACACTTGTCTTTGGAGTATCTAAATAAGTACTAAAAAGTTCCAATTTTAGTATTGCTTCCCGTACTTTTGTCCTATCCCTCATCTGTTTTAATATTTTATTTGATTTAATTTGTAAAATGATCAATTAAAAATCTTTCATGGAGATGGTTTTGAAGAGAAAGCAAGGAAGAAACTGAATACCTTTATTTAGATTATATAATTATTTATCCCTATAGATTTTACAACATTTCTATCCATTAATTATTTATTTACTAAAATGTTTTTAAAAATAATTTTATAATAAAATATTAGTGTTTATACTTAATTTTTTATTTTTCTTTTTATTTTATGTAACAAAATGTGACAATTTAAAAAGCATTATAATTAAAATCATATAAATTTAAAATTTTGGATAACTACTTTGAGTTCAGCCTAGTAAAAAGACTCTTCCTCAAATTTTATATATAGTTTCAAATTATAATGTTAATATTTTTTTAGAATTTTTTCCTATCAAATTATAATATTAATATACTTCATTCAACAACGCTAATATTTGTGTGTTTCCAGATTGAGTTCGGAGAGTAATTGTAAGTAAAATCTCATATTGGTGGTACATTTATTTAATAATTCAGACAAAACTTAGGAAAATATCTACTCTCTACATCTACTTTTTTTCCGACACTCATATACTACAACGAACTGTCAGTATCCCGTCCACCAGGAATTCTAAAGAAAAAGAATAAGTTATTGCTTGATGAGAAAGATACTATTTGCAGTCTTGTAAATTGTAATATATGATCATGATTTGAGATCATATGGTAAATGTCTCAAAAAAAAAAAAACATTTTTTTGCACATGTGATTCCTTATTTGCCAAGCTTAATCTCAATTCCATAAAATAAGAAAGTTATGACTTTTGTTGTCATGTTTAATATTGTAATATTCTTTGGTTTATTATAAATAATATGTCTTTAAAAGCATCCTTAATGCTTTAGATACCATGTCGGAGTTCCTTAGCATTATAATAGTTAAATTTTATAATTAAATTTTAATATTAAACTTTGTCCACTACTAGATTAACACTTGTCTTTAGAATATCTAAATAAGTTCTTAAAAATCTATTTTTAGAAACGGTTCCCATAATCCTTTTCACACTCCTCTGTTTTAATATTTTATTTGTTTTAATTTGAAAAATACCCAGCTATAACTTTTTGATGAAGATAGCCTTAAATAGAAAGCATAGCAAAACTAAAGACCTTTATATAGTTACTAGGGTATAACCCGCCCTACGGGCGGACGAGAAATAAGTGAGTAATATAAAAATATTTTAAATGGTAATGAAAATTTGAAAATAGAAGTTTATTAGTAATTAAAATAACATTAACGTAAATTATTTTGTAAATTATTTGTTTTGTTATTCTTAATAGACAAAGATTATCTCATTATTTATAAAAATTATATGAAAATGCTATTGGCTACATTTGATTGTTTTTAATATTTCTTTGACTTGACTATGACAGTAATCAATTGGGTTGTTGGTTATTTGTGTTATTTTTTTAATGTTATTTATTACACATCATTGTTTATATTATAAGGTAAGTGTTGGAGTTGCTAATTGTAAGAAAGCTCTTATTCTATTTACTTGATCAATAGCACTTGGCTTATGGCTGGCTGTTCATATCATTAATGTGGCTGGCTGTTCATTTTAATTTCAAATAAGCTTTTTTTTTTACAGTCTGAGTCATTTTAGTTTTAATCCATTTGTAACTTTTTGAAAATAATTGATCTGATTAAAAGGTTAATGTGAATCAAAACTAAACTTAACTACAAAATGTATATAACAAAACAAATCTGCATATTTTTTTTCTTTGCTTTTTGTCAAGAAATAAAGATATATTACAAAACACCATTATTTGTTATTTCGTTTATCCTTTATATTTGTGTTTTATTTATGTTGGCAGAGTTATTAAAAATCAAACGCAAATCCTATAGAAAACAAAAACAAATTATTTAAAATCAAGTGTTATTTTAGAATTGGGTTTACAATTGGCGATGAGAATACGAAACTTGATACGACAATATTTTAATAATTATACATGTTTATGTAACGCTCCGACAGCCAACGACTAATGGATCATTCACGCTTGCTCACTAGGTCCGTGGGCTCCATCCATCTGACGGTCGGTCCGTTAATTTTTCCAAGACCCGAAATCATTGCTTACTGACCCTGCAATCATTATCCGACTTTTCCCCGTGTTTTTGCATCACTCGAACGCTATCGGGAATCACTTCCCGATAGATCACCCATCCTTCCATTACTCCAGGTCAAGCACGCTTAGCTCTAAAATTCTTTCAGGATGTTCTCCAGAAAAGGTAAGTCAACTTTAGTGACATACATAATCAAATCAATTCTCTTAAGTCTTTCCATATATCACAACTCAGGATGTTACAATTTACCTCTGAGTTTAATAAGTTAGTAACTTCTCCATCTTCTCGAGCACGTGGTTAGGATCGGCGCTCCCTTTATCGTCTTCCTCAACCACCTGTGATTGCTCGTTTGTTAATCTAATTTGTCAGATCAACTTGTGACTTATTCTTCTCCAGTCAAACTTTCAGTATCCGTAGTCTCACCCAGTTGCGGAGCCACAATATTGTTATAAAATAATTTTTTACTTGTATAGTTTTCTAAAATTTAGATAAATATTGTAAAATTTAGCTAAATGACCCTTATAATATATGCTTATTTCAAAATTGACACCCCTAAAAAAATTTCTACCTCCGCACTGGTCTCACCTATACTTTCACGGGGTTCATCGCCGACGGTTCCAGTTTATTCTAATTGTCGCTACAAAAGTCTTGGCTCTTCGGCATCGTTTTTTCTTCCATTCGGAGTATTGTTTGGCGTTTGGGAACACCGAAGAATCGTGGTGGCTATTGTTTCAAAACGACAAAGAATAAATATTCCGGTGGGTTTCAACAATCCACCATCGTCGAACTTTTTTGTTGTGCCCCGACAGAAGCTCTAATTGCCGTGTTAAGCGCCTTCAGACCATGAAGGTATTGACTCTTTGGCTTATTTTTTGGAAGTTTTGATTGAGTTTCAGAAACACCGGATTATCGTGGTGGCGATGGTTCTCATGTTGCGACGTTAGAAACAGCTGAGTAAATAATATTCTGGTGGGATTCATCAACCTCTAAAGAAGGAAATAGAAGCGATTGTGGGGAAGTAGATTTGTACTTGCAAGATGTTGAGGAGTGTCATTCTTATCTCTGGAAATTTAGAAATCTATATGGTCGAGAGGAATGAATATATGAGTTTGGATGGAATGAGGCTTACCTATTTATATTGGAAGATTCGCACAAAGGCAGTAATAGGATTGCATTGAATGACAAATCAATGAAGAAGTGAGAGACGTTGTCTATGAGTATTAAAGACAACGATTGGATGCATCTCATTTTTGTAACGTCTCAGATTTCTTTCGTTGGTGCATTGAAAGCCAATCGATAAGAAACTGAGGCCAGGCTCTAACAGTGGTTCAATGTAACACAGACGGAGATTCTGCCGTGGTTGGATGAAAAGTCTTAAGCACTTTGGCGGTTATGCTCTACGAAAAAAGTCAAAAGACAAAAACGGTGCAAATTAATAGTTATAGTTATTACATCCCAATTTTCATTTATCCGATGCCCAATTTTCATTTAAGAAGTACGAAGTCCATAATTATTAATATACTCTCAAATTGTGAAGGTTTTTTAGGATGACATGTGTCACATTTTCCTTCTTCCTCTAGATGACGTGGCAGCATAGGAGAAGAGAGTCTTCTCCTTTTTATATATAAATAGATTTCTCTCTATAGTTTTATAACATTTCTATCCATTATTTATTTAGTTACTAAAGTTAAAATATATATATATATATATATATATAAAAATATTAGTTTTATCTTAAATTGTGATTTTTTTTATTTATGCAATGAAAAAAAAGTCTAAAAAATTAAAATAATATCATATAACTTTAAAATTTTGAATATCTACTTTGAGTTCAGCCGAGTAAAAAGACTCTTCCTAAAATCATATATAGTTTCAAAAAACTTAGATATCTGCTTCATGTCTAGTTTAATAGAATATTTTTTCTATCAAGTTATAATATGTACTATCTTACAATACTAAAAGTTTGATATGCTTAATGGTGAGGGTGTCCACATCAGCAAATAAATTTGTCCAATAAAATTTAACTAAATTTACATGTCATCTTTAAAACACTCACATATACGTTAGCAATCTCTTCATCTTCTCAGAAGAGCTTATACTATCTTTTACTGCTTCTGTCTCTTTGTTTTCCAATCGGAAAGCCCAAAAATAAAATTATTTTGCATTAGCTTTATTTAGTCTAACTAATTCAATCGTTTAATTAGCAACACAAAATATATCAGACGATGCATGTCTTCAAAGGTGTCGAACTAAGCCATGTAGTCAAGTCAAAAGAAAAGGTAAATTTTGATTATGAAAATTTTTTTTGACTTCAAAAGATTCACGATCTGATTTGTGACTTTCCAGATTTAATTTGTTCTCAAATTAAAGCATTGCAACTGAGATTGAAGTATTATACATTGAATTATCCTCCAACGACAGCGAGACTTGCATGATTCGTTACGATCTTTGAGTAGGTAATGATAGTATTTTAGAGATTTTAATCTAGATTAAAGTTTACCACTCTACGGCTACGTATTTTCAGATCATTTTTTTACATATATGTATAAGATTTGACCATTCTTGATTGAAGACGAGAGATGGATTTTAATCCTAACATTCACAAACCATTCATCTCAAGTCAATTATCTTAAAGTTTCATCACTATTTATTTGGATTTATCTCTCAGAAAATGCATTTTCATCTTCTAGCATATCCATATTTTTACATTCTAAATGTATATTATAGATTTTATATTCGTTTTGTGATTTTGATCCCATAAGCGCTGGTTCAGATTTTAGATGCTTTTAGTTGTTGCTTTGAGTCTTTGAGATCTCAGATTAAATTTGTCTCTAAAGTATGTCAGTGACTTATCTCCTTCAACGCTTCTCCTTCTCCTTTTAAAAAGAAGATAAGTCACTGAAATTAAAATGAAACAATCTCACTATTTGGAGGATGAACACATCTGCATATACTACTTATCAGGTAAGCTTTGACAATTCAACTTCTCATTATCAAGTGCTTTTGTGGAGTGTTTGATGGCCATGGTGGACTGGAGGCATCACTTTATATGAAACAGAACTTGACGAGGCTGTTAATCCAAATGTTTTGTATTTCCATAGTTGTCCTCAATTATGGACAACTTTTTCCTAGAAGAACTTCAGAACTTTCGCCGAAAACCTTTTGATTTGGCTGATCTTGCAATGGCTGATGAAAATTTTCAGAAAAACATTGTTTATTATTAAAAAATTTATAAAAATAAAAATATGTTTTTTTCATGGTATGACAAATATTTAGATTATAAAAGAGGTTTTCCTTAAAAAATTTGAGACGTAAAATGATGGAAATAATAAAAACCATCAAGCAAACTATTGTTGAAGAAAGAAAATTGTTTTATGTATATAAAATGGAAATATGGTTTAATGTTTGCAAATCAAATAAGACAATGTGATAATGCTAATACAATTGTATTAAATGTGGGAGCAATCAAATTTTCTTCGTAGCATTTAAAGGAAAATTTTAAATTTTTATGGGGGGGGGCGCAACTGCCCATTACTTAGCTTATGTAGCTCAGCCCCTGGATTCATCTGTTTTTTAGGTTGTTTCAAAAGAACGAGTTCTAGAGAGAGAATAAAAAGAAACATTATGTTTTGTTAAGCTTATTGAAAGGAGAAATTATCTGTAAGCTAAACAATGTATGTATTACTCGGGAGTTTCAAACATATCATTATGAACTTTAGGGTTTTCATTCTTGGATTCTATTGGACTATTTCTTTGATTATTGAGCATTGGGCTTATTATTTAAATCATTCTGAAGATTTATTTTTCAATCACATTACATCATGTATGCTTTTGTATTTAGACAAACATTACAATAAGGTTTGGAAATGAAGGGCGTACGTAAAAGTTTGGCAAGAAAAGTCAATTCTAATAAGCTTTGCAGGGTTGCTTTATGCGGCAATAAAGAAATAATCCAATTTAAAAAGGTTAGGATCAGTTTATATGGAGTGATTATACTTAGTTCATGGGTCCATCCTTTAGGCAAATGTATGTATTAATATGGATATATTGATGACCTTGATTCAAACTTAAGCTCATAATGGTACGGAAAAAAATCAGTTTCTATTGCCTCCTACTTGACTAATTTCTAAATTTGAAGAAGGAAAAAATATAACATAACCTACTATTTCTTCTCTAATCAGTGGCTACCGATTTGGTTTTCATTTCAGATCTAGACAACTACTTTCCAAGCAGCAGAACTTGGTTTTTGAGTTGTTTCTCCTTTTGGGTTAATATCTATAGAAAATTTCGTTACCTTTTCCCAAAAAAAAACTTTCGTTATTTACTATTGTTCAGTATGTTCCATCTTCAGACTCTTTTGTCGCTTCTCATTGATATTTCCATTGTCACACATTTGACATATTGAAATTAGGGAACAACTTGCTATTAAAAGATGATTGAGAAATACAAACTTGAATAACATCATATATTACTTATACTACAAAGTTTATATTTTTAATGCAGTTAACAAAATACATTAATTTGGTTAATACATTATAGAAAATTAAATTACACTTTAAATATTTTCATAGGGTTCGTCTCAGTTAAAATGATATGCATTCGAACATATGCAAATATATATTAAAAACATATGCAAATATGTGTTGTGTATATTCAAATGCTAATCTATAATAACCTAGAATTAATATAAATTATGTGTGATCATGCTCGGGAATGTGTTTTGTATATTATTATTTCTAATATTTGTGAATTTTTCATTACGAGTAATCAGTAAAATATTACAACTATGTTTTTTCAGAAGACAATTGCAAAAATAATTTACTAACTCTACATGTAGTTATGTAGACATCAACTTATTGGTAATAGTCCATTTGAATATACGGAGAAAAAGAATTCATTCGTGGTTTTCACCTTCTCTTGAGAATTAATCTAGATCCTTTTATAGATTTGGAATACATCCAAATTAATCCAAAAAATATATTAAATTTAACGTTTGAAGTTGAAAAAAGTATTCAAACTTTCATAATTTTTACGTATACTTTTAAAAGGAATGGTTCTATTAAGAAAACCAAAAATGGTAGTCATAAATCATAGAGCACAAAACATAAATATAGAAGATTTTGTCTATGAAATTTAAACTATTAAGGATTTCATTCCAAAGCTTCATTTTGTTGTATGGAGATCGTAGATCGTTGTTCGGTGAAAGCTTAGATGTAAGGTTTATAGGACTGGAGAAAGAAAGGGAGGTGGAAAGCTTTGATGAAGGATAACTTATTTTAGCTTTTTAATGTAATATTATTTAAATAGTGTATTTTGTGACATCTTTTTAAATTGTTTAATATGTGTGTTTCATCATTATTTTTTTTTTGCATTCTAATAATTTAAACATTATTTATTATTTCTATTTTATAAAATTTCACAATATATGTGTATACTCATTATACCTATTACAGTTGTATAAAATAATAAGGATATAATTTAAGTACAAAATTTGTGACAATAACCCGAGCGTAGCACGAAAAAAATCTCTAGTATATTATAGAAATAAAATGGACTAAATTGAAGTCCTCTCAAGCATGCCACATCACCTAAAATATTCATAGCCAATCATACTGCCATGTCAATAAAATAACACATCATCAAACTCCCGGTTTGTTTTCTTCAAAACTAAATGCTTCCTTTAATTAGTTAAAAACCAAAATCGACAGCCTTTTTCAGATTCCTCTAGCACTCCAGCATCACTATATTAAGTCATGGCAAATTCCAACCCAACTTCTAGCCTATGAGATTTGCCGGAGAATCTTGGTGATGAAAACCCTTTGTTAGGCTTCCCAGCAGAAATCAGAACCATTGAAAGATCAAGTTTCTGCATCAAAAAAAACTATAAACAGTAGAGAATTTGATGAGACTTCTCAATTTGTTTAGTCTGGTTGACTCTTTATTTTCACGGTTTGTGCAACTTTCATGTCTTGATAAGTTTCATGGGCTTCCAACTTAAAACTAATTGGCGATAAGTGGATTGTCCCAAGTTCCTTATATATTACTCATGTCCCTTATATATTTTCAATGTGGGATCTTCTCTCCAACACCCTCCCTCGAGATAGTGGTAGGTATAACCATTAATCTTGCAAAATCCATCATACCCCCTTTGAGATCATGTTTTATTTCTTTAGCAATCTCAAAATAATTGAGCCTTCTCGGGGCCATCAATTCGTGAGATGATCAGACCACTGTCCGGGCCGAATTAATGGGTCAGGGTGTGGACCCACTCTAATATGATAAATTTTCTAAGCTTCCAACTTAAAATCAATTTGCGATAAGTGGATTAGCCCAAATCTCTTATATATTACTTATTACATTTTTTCAATGTGGGATCTTGTTTCCAACATGCATTTTCGTCCAAATCCCAATTGAAGATTGTCCTACTTCCATTCCTTCACAGGGTAAGGCTCACCTTTTTATAATGGTTCTTTTTTTCTATTTTTTGTGTTTCTCATGTCAGTTTCCCTGCAATATCAGAGACACTAGACTACAATCTCAGAGCCAGTTGGAGGTGCACTTTCATATATGATATTTTTTGTCATATATGATATTAATGCACCAGACTTATAAATTCTGCCTATGGCTTTTGGCACATACATGGTTCTTGCTGGTTTTTCACTAGGGCTCTATGGGAAGTAAGTATCTATTCATTAATGAGTCTTTTAGACTGCATTTTTCAACATTTTGTGGTGATTCCAAATTCTCTATGTTTTCACTCAGAGCTCTGAACTGGCTTTTTGTGAAAGGAATGGTTGGCGGGTTATTGCAAGTCATGCTTCCGAAGATAACTTTGCTTTCATTGGGTAGCGGCTAAACACCTCTCCTGGATATTGTGGCATATGCTTAGCTGTTTTTAGCAAGATTATCTGGGGATACTCTTACTATGTTCTGATTCCGTGGACCTGCTTATGTGGCAGCTTTGAGTTATGACTCAAGCAAGCATCGGCACCTCTTGATCTTTGTAGCTTTAGCACAGTTTCATCTTTGGATCTGGCTTGGTAACACTGGTGTGAATTGGCTCTTTTGAAATACTTTTAGGTTACATATTGTGAAAAAACACCCCTGATGTTACGCAGAATATGGTATGTAATCGAGATGGAGCTACGGTGGTTGAGATTCTTTTTTTTTTTTGGGTTTAGACTTCTGTCAAACATAGATAGATGATAAAATCCAAAATTTACAACGAAGCTAGAATAAATGAATGTGAAATCGCTAGAATTGTGTATATGACCTACTAATTTAATGTCATTTATTAGTATTTTAAATAAAAAATAGAACAATAAACAAAACCAAGGTCACATACTAATTCATTTACATTTGTAAAAAGGAAAATGCCAAAGTCTGCAAATGTTAAAATGGAGCTCATACGATAAAAATAAAAGAAAAGTTTTGAATAGGTTATCAAACAAAATCATTACCGTGATATTATTTATTTGAGGCCACAAAATATTCAACCAAACAGAAAAAGTAACACTATTAGATTGAAAAGATCTAATATATTTCATTATAAAACCTATTATGGAAATTTTAGCAGTTCTATCTATTTGATGCACAAAATTAAGACATAAATACGAATCCATGTTTTTGATCCGCGCTATTAAAAAGAGAGCAAGTTTAACCGTGGAGTACACATTTACTCGAAAATTAGCCTGACTCTTTCCATAAGTTCAAATTATCGCAGATTATTCAAAAATAAATAAATTACTAGATTAGTGTGATCTAACATCATTAAAATACATACATCACTTCAAGTTTTAAGATATACTAGTGTTTAGCTCGTGCTACACACGGAAATCATGTTTTTTTACAAATAAAACTAAATTTTTGTGATATATACCCATAATTAAAAGTTACATGCATAAAACTTAGCCGAAGAAAATAAAAATAGACATGACATCAGTACATATTTATCCTTAAAATATTAGGGAATTTGACACTAATTAGCCACAAACATATAAAAATTAAGTTATATTTGTTTAAATTTTGCATTATTATAAATTAGTATCGTTGCATACAAAGATTAGTTTAAAGTTTTCTTGATTATATATTGCTCTTCCTTCCAATACCTTTTTCTAAAAATTAACATTCTCTGTGAGCAATCTATGTCTTTGGCTTTTTTAACATCCAGTAATTCAAATTCAATTTCTGAAAATAATCTTGCAACTTCAATCAACCCAATTAAAACTGTATAAAAATTCACTTTGTAACACATAAACATCATTCTATGAAAAAAAATCAGAACATAACAATGGAAAATGATATAAATAATCAAATTACTTACACTTTAGTTTGAGCATAAATGATCTTTACTTTTACTTGCTATAGTTTCCATATATAAATACATTAATGACTAAATCATTAATTAGATACTCCAATCAAAATGACATTGTCAAAAAAAATATGATCCTAATTGACACTTGAATCAAGTAAAGCTTCCCAAAATTATTAACATTTACATAATCACAAAATCATATTCTTTATTGACACTTACATAAACTGAAGAAATCTGATCAAATGAATTAGTGATGCCAATCACATATGGGTTTGCAGCTCCGTGTTAAGCAGAAAGCCATGAATTTTTTAAGAGCTCGTCTGGTTTTCTAAATTTTAATGCTTGGAAATATGTTAGTAATGTTCTGAGTACAGCAAAAAAATTATAGAGATTTTGTACTGAGCGTTCATGGATTTCTAGACATGACCTTTTTGAAGTTAGAAAATACCATAATTCTTTTAAGTTAGAGATACCTTTATAATATTTACGGCTGTAGTGAAGATGAATCCTAGCAACAAATATACGAATAGGGTTAACCCTAACTTTGTAAAAGCCTTCTTAACTCTAATTTTTACTTTTGAAACATGGCTTAAAAAGGGTTAGTCCTATAATGTATAGGGTTAAAAATTAAACCCTTTATTTTGATTCACACGATAATTATACACTAATTAAATATCTACTGAAATTTTATATTTGTTCGATTACGTAAAATAATTTTTTCTCGTTACAACTTCAAAAACCGAAAATCGAGTTTTCTCACCAAAATCGCGAAAATCGAGTTTTCCTGCCAAACTTAAAAAAAAAAGAATTTTTCCGCTAAAATCGTAAAATCGAGTTTTCCCGCCGAACTCGAAAAATCGATTTTCCTTCCAAAACTACAAAATCGAGTTTTGTTGTCAGAACTGTAAAATCGAGTTTTTCTGCTAAAACCGTAAAATCGAATTTTCTCGCCAAAACCGCAAAATCGAGTTTCCCCGCCATAACCACAAAATTAAGTTTTTCTACTAAAATCGCAAACTCGCGTATTACAGTTTTTCAATTTTGGCAGGAAAACTCAACTTTACGAATTTGGCAGGAAAATTCGATTTTATGGGAAACATGATTTTACGGTTTTGATGGGAAAACGTGATTGTTTGGTTTTGACGGAAAAAAATTGATTTTACGGTTTGGCGGAAATACTCAATTTTCAGAGTTTTGGCGAAAAACTCGATTTTGTGATTTTAGCATAAAAAATTGATTATTTGAGTTTGGCAAGAAAACTCATTTTGAGGTTTTGACGAAAAAACTCAATTTTGTGGTTTTGGCGAAAAATGTGATTTTACAATTCTTGCAGGAAAATGTGACTTTTCGGTTTGGACGGAAAAAAATCGATTTTGTTGTTTTGGCGGGAAAGCTCGATTTTGCGAGTTTTGCGGAAAAACTCGATTTTACGGTTTTGACGAAAAAACTAAATTTTATATAAAAATCATTTATATGATTACATCTTAAGTTGTTAAAAATGTAATTTTTGGTTAAAATTAATATACAAACATTTGTTAATATGCATAAATATTAAATGGGCTTATTTTGGTACCAGTCCTAAGCCTTGATTTAAATAGAGTTAAAATAGGGTTGGATTAAAATAGACTGGGTTTATTTTAAAATAAAGAGGGGCTAAGTCATGGCCCTGTATTTAACATTCCCTAAACACATATACTTGCAGAGCATAGACCATATATATATATATATATCCACCACAACATGAACAGCAACACACTGGAAGTAATAATGACTTAGGAACCAGACATGATTAAATCTCTAGTTTTAATGAGGGTGATGAGCAGAAAAGATCAACTATCAAGCCATGTAAAATATTTTCCTACTCAGAGTGGAATTTAGTTGTTTTGAATATCCTAACGTACTTGGAAATTATAAGTTGAATATCCAACAACTCTCTAGCTTTTCTTCCATTCTTTTTAGAAAGCTTCAGTTGAGAAACATTAGTATAATCCAATGGCATCTTCAATATTTTTTCCTGCAAAAGTGATCACATATAACTCGGGTGAACTATATGTATAGACAGACCACAATCCAGACAATCGAGTTGAAAAGAAGTGCCTAAACCTCTATCAACGCAACTACTTAGAATCGAGTAAGGGTTTGATTGGTTTTTCCACTACCACCCGCAAATGAATCTTTTGCGGTTGGTAGCGGTTGTTGGCGTTTTGCAACAATCACAAAAACACTATAAATCGTTTCAAACCGTTCCAAACCTCTCAAAATCAAAAGCTGGCTCCAGCTAGCTTTTGCGGTTGCAGACGGTTACGGGAGGGTTAACAAAAATAAATTTTTTTCAAAAAGGTTATATTAAAACTAAAAATATTTAATTAATTTTTTAAAAAAAAATTAAAAAAAATATTTACTATAATTTTTAGACATTATTATATAAATACATATATATAAGGGAGAATTTGCGTAATAGCCATAAATGGAGTGTAAATTAGGTAAGTAACATTGATTTTGACATATTCTAATGTCAGACATTTACTCCACAAATGATCCGGTTTTGTCCATGCGCTGAACAAGTTACCAGTAACAAGTGAGGTGTTGGTGTCGTCGGTAGGTGTGTGGCGTGCTGCCAATCACATATCGAAACACAGCAACAAAGATTTTTTTTTTTTTGAGTATAGGAAGTGCCAGAAAAATGCATTTCAACGTCATCGCATATGTAATCGTATCATCAGAAAAGATTGGCGTATGAGTACCATGCAATTTAACAAAGTAGTATGGAACATCAATTATCACTACACTTGAAGAACGTATTGTGTAGGCGTACCATTCTATATAATAAAATAGTATGAAAGAAACACTATATAGTACTAAATTAAACGAATATATAAACACTAAGCTAAATAAGGAGAACCCCTGAACACTACCTATTAACAACTAATGAGTAAACCCTCAACGGATATATAAACTGTAAGCCAACTAAGGAGAACCCCTAAACACTAACCATTACCATTCATTAAACACCAACCCCTAAGCCTCAACCACGAAACTCAAACTCACCGATAAACTATAAATAGTAATATAAACCCTTTACAGGAATATAAACCCTAATCCAAATAGGCAAAGTTGAAGTAATTCAGGTTATGAAGTTTCAATGACTAAAAAAAGCAAAGTAAAAGTTATTATATCTTTCCATGCCATATAAGTGACATAGAGTAAAGTGGCAGGATAACTAGGTGAAGGTATAAACTTCGTTGGCAGGAAATGGTTCACACTCTAGTAGGAGGAAGCCACGTAGTAAAGCAACGTAGAGAAGATATTTGTACTGTTTAGAGGAAATCGAGTGGGTGGGAAAAAAAACTGTTTCGCTATAGTTCCATGCTACATTAGGTACCTAGAATAGAAAAGGAAAAAATTAAGGGACACGTAATCCCGGGTGTGGAGGGAGATGACGTAACGTGGTGACTAAGTATATGACGTCACCGATGAAATAAATGCACAGGCGTGGTTTACAGCTATTCCAGATGAAAGATTAGGAAGAAACCACGTCAGTAGGTGTACTTACCAAAGATATTTTACTGTGTCAATTGAAATGAGTGGTGTAAAATAAGAACCTCCTGCAATAAATGTGGTATTCCACTTAATAACCACGGTAAGTCCATCTTAAGAAGATCCTAAAAGAAGAAGGAGAATGTCGAGCAAGAGTTAATGCTAACAAGAAATATTCAGGTAATTTCCAGGAATCTCAGAGTGTTATAAATGGTTTCTCGGATCTGTTGTTTTATGCTGATTAAATAACAATGTAAATATTCTTGTATGGAATAGAATAGAGAAATAAATGGATCAACTTTTCTTTCTTACTGCAGATGACAAATCAAGATAATGTTTTGGTGGTAGTGGGGTCGTGGGTCCACGATCCAGAGAAACGCTGGATATTCGAACCTGACATATGTTTAAAACGCGAACATTATCTCCGCCTACAAACCGGGATGACGATGGCCGAGTTAGTGACGAAAGTGAAAGAGCGCCTCCTACTAACGTCTAGAGGAGTGACAGTGAAACTCTCGTATCAGTACCCGGAGTGGATCTCCATTGATGACGGAACGCTCGATATGCCACAATATATAACGGATGACACAGAGGTTGCGATCTTTATCCAAATGAGAAGAGCAATCGAGGAAGTTGATTTATTCGTCTCAATAGGTAGACCAGGTGACGAAGTGACAGCCGTATGGCCGGGGACAGATCTCAACCCCACGAAACCTGCAAGTCAAGTCGCTGGAGTTGACGGTGGGATTGAATATGAGGATTTGCATGAGTTTACGCTATCTGAGACTCCACTGACTTTGCCGCTGACATTGTCGCAGAAAAACCTGAAAATACATACGAATGATCAAGTAGTTCCTGGAAGTTCTATTCCACGTCGCTTGCGGAGTGTAGAATGGTCTGTGGCTCGATCTATTCCATTTCCCACGGGTGGAATAGAAATTCGTGAACCAGGTCATACTATTCGTCTCCGCAGTCCGCCTGCTATAGCAAATGATAAAGGAAAAAAAGAAAATGCCTATAGAAGACGACTCCGACTCTGACTCCGACTCGGATGATGATATGGTGGTACCGGTATTGCGCACAAAAATGGCTGGACCCGAAGATGCTAATAGGCCGGTTCGGAGGCGATTAATATTTGGCATACCTGGCATTCCTGACACAGTTGTGGGAGGTGATGAGACGCCTCTTGCGGATGAAGTCGACAACCCGATCAATACCCTAGAACAATAAAAGTCGTTGTCAGGACGGAGCAAAGGAAAACCTTACATGTAGTTTTTCAAATAGTAAACGGAGGTAGGACCTTTGGAGCAGCAACCCTACTGCACTCGAAAATAGGTAGTAATGTATCTATGGTGAAGCAATCCCCAACTTTGACCGGGTTTTTCCTACACATAATGTCAACTTTACTATATGGTGTTCCATTCTATAGCTAAATAAAGTGGATGGAAATAGTATACACAATATTTATATAGAAGTCTTACTTGGCCTCCTCTATTGCATTCAGAAAGGTGGCACGCTTAGTGGGGTTTGGATGTTCAAATGGGGCAAACTCACCGACTAGGACCGTTGTCTCGGTAACAGGTACAATTGTTTCAACAGTTGGAGGCGTCACATTGGTACATGGGTCAGTAGGGGGAACAGCTTCCTTTGGCGCACGACGACCACGCTTACTTGTTTCTTGCTTACGGGGCGCTTCAGATGGTGTGTATCGGTCCAGACTATTCCGTGTGCGTTTACTAAAGCGTAAGAACCCATCGGGTGAGACAAAGTTTGCAGCCTTCCCGCCCGAGCAACCTAGCATATAAATAAACTTGTTTAAATCAGCAGATAGAAAACAATAACATAGTAAACAAATATAGGGAGGCAGACCTGTTTTCGTTTCTGATTAGCCTTCTTTGGCACAACATCCACTGTCTTGGCCTCACACGCAACCCCCACCTTCTGGAGATAATCCGTAAATTAGAGAAACAATAAAAAAATTCACATGTATTGAAATTTCATACCTCTTTAACTAGGACAGAGGACTCTTCATTGGAGGACAAATCAGGTTGGGGTGGAGCGACCTGTTGACTCGGAACAAATTGTCAACATATGTATATATATTTATATATAAATATATATATCTATATAGATAACAGGAATATGCAATTGTGGTGTACGAGCAAACCTTTGGAGGTATATAAGAAGGTCAATCCGACGCAGGTTCCTAAAAAGAGGGTAAGCGTTACAACCAACAACATAGATAATGGAATTTAAAAAAAAAAGAACCTAACCAAAACAAGCTAACCTGAAAATGAGTAGGAGAACGAAGTTGCTGAAGAATGTTACATACGGTCATGTCAACAATGGCGGCTTGCCCAGACGGGTCTGATAGGATTGGCGTGTGGGAGGCCTAGGAAGACAATACATGCAAAAGTCATGTATGGAATGGAAAATGAACAAAATTCAGAAGGAATAGCATACAAACATGAAATAGTATTACGATAAACAAAATGAAAGTAGAATATAATAGAAATATAGAAAATAGAATATAACAGGAATATAGAATAGCATGCATAGTATAGTAATCATACGCATAAAGTGGACGGAGCTTACATTTGCATCTGCTTCGGATCCTTCACACGTAGGCCCAACGATAGGGTCGACAGAAGACGTTGTCATCGGTATGGCCGCCTCCTAGAGACATCGAAGTACAACCACGTAAGGTTAAATTATGGATAGGAAAACATCTTAGATAGAAAATACTAGAATATTGAAGCAAACCTTGGTTACAACACTTGGAGGAATAAATGGTTCTACAATGTTCATGTCCGCATGGGTCAAGTCGGACCCAACAGCTGCATTGCCCCCACCAGTGGTTGGTACATTTACGTATTGTTTGTATGAAGTCAAAAAAGCAAATGTATATCACCATTATACTATATGGGATGGACACACAACATTAATAGAATTGAAGTTTATATCAAATTGTAACGGTTTATGAACAAACTCACCTCTGGACATATGTCAGCCCCGTCACTTTCCCGATTTTTTGGGGGGTTTTCCCTGGGCTTAGACATACTTGGTTCAGCGTGAAGGTTTTGACCCGGCGATTCATGTGGCGATGTGTACCTAGGGGAACTGTTTGAAGCGAAAGGGGGGAGATCATACATTGTCTCATTCATGGTGAATGAATTGCTTCGCTTAGCAAACTCACACTGAACAAATTTTTCCATCGCCTTAATAGCAGCAGTTCCAGCCTCAACATCCACACGCAGTCTCCAAACTTGGGAATCAAGGTCTTCAATACTCAACTTGTACCCATCCAACATAGGCAAGATTCGTGCGTCATATGCCTCAGCCACCAGTTTGATCAATCCTGGAATATCGTAAGACTCGTACCGTCCACCAATTGGAGCCCGCTCAGTATTGGTACACGGGTGTCTTCTTGTCTCCCGGGGTTGAACGCAACTGTCTACCCCTTCTTGCTGACCATCTTGCTCACCATCTTGCTTATCATATTCAGAAGAGACGTGACCTTCACTTGAGGTTGCTGGAATTTGAGATCCCTTCTTTCGCTTAACATCATCTTCTTTAACTCCACCGGACCATATGTTGTGCTCAAATGGATAGTCATCACTAATTAGTGCAAGCATCTGATCAACAGCGTCATCTTGCATGTCTTTCATCCCACTATATAGAATCTCTCCAAATTCGTCCGAACTGATGAGAGATCGAACGAAGGCCTAAAAAAGAAATAAAAAACATCACTGGTCATAAAATTTTATGGCCCAAACAGCAAGGCATATAAGAATTCAATTTTACCCAAATTATGTGCAATAGAAAACAAAAGGAATGCACTTATGACACATAGTAGGAGTTGCACATAAAGAAAAGCACATTGCCAAGCCACTACTGTATTTACTTTACTACTTGGGTATGTAGAATAGTAAAAATATTAAAGTATGTTATTTACTTATGAGTACACGATTATATGGACTATTCTTGCTTGATATTACTATACTACTTTGTAATGTAGAATAGAGAACTCGAATTCAATATGTTACACATGGGCGAGGGAAAGAGATTCACTAAACTATACAAAGAAATACAAAAACCTAACACAATTCGGCCTAATCCTTGAGGCATAACATATAATAAACCAAAATTCAACTATACTAAGTAATATTAAAGTATTTGTTATAAATAAGTCATTTATATAAACTGCATTTTTGTAGTGCATAAGTAAAGTAAACTTCGCTTACCTGGCCTTTTTGGTCAATGGCCTTGGTCGATATCACGTTAACCGTGAACTTCACAGACATCAAAGACCGAATTATTTCCTCACTTGTTCTACCCTCATCCACTGCGCCTTCCTTCACAAGTAACGCAGGACACGCAGCAACAGTAACCAGAACCATAGCGTGTGTAAAGCCTTGGATTGCCATTGTGTCTTGTAGCACATAATGGCTGGGAGTGCGAGCTTTGGTACTTCTAACTGTGAGGAGAAATGACTCACTGCCCCATGGATAGTTGAGAAACTCGTCCAGATTACCAAGCATACGTATGACCTCCGGACGGATATTAGTTGTCCCACATGTTGGGCATAAAATCCCTTCCACCAGGAGCAATAATGATAGACGGAGACGGGTTACAGGATCCTTGTATTTTTTACCAGTAACTAGCCGATCCAGTATCCAGCTAGTTGTGGGCTTATCCACCCCACGGAACAAACCATCCCATATACCTTGAGAGGAGGACGATGGTTTAGACCTTCCCTTCCCTCTCGCAATAACGTGATCCATTTCCTGACCATGAGAGCTAAGTATTTCGCCACAGTTTAGACCAGTTACCAACGCAAAGTCTTGTATCGCATAACGGATTGGTTTCCCCACAAAGAGCCACCATAATTCACAGTCCTTCACAGTTACCAACTGGCGGGAGAGAAAGTAATGAACAAACATTACTGAGAAAGTATGGGCCCCCATCTGCAATACTTTTCCAAACTGAGACGAATTCAACAACACCAAATGCTCATCCTCTAATGCATTCTTGATCACCTCAATCCAACGGAGGTTGAAATAGTTGTTAACTCTTTTCTTCCCAGTGGGTTCAAATCCTGTTTCGAACAATCTAGGTGGCAGACCAAGCTCATCCATCATCAACCTGGAAAGCAAAAATAAAATGAACCCGAGGGTAAGGTCATGAGTGTTGTATGCGATGGAGGTAATGAAAAGAGAACTACACAGGGTAAATCTTGTTGATTCATTATATTATTCCATTGCATAAAGTCTACAACTTCAATATTGCAATCCATGTCATTCTATTACCTCTATACCAGATAGTATAAAACTGTCATCTATCAACTTATACTATTTCATATATCAAGTAGTATAAAACTTACAAATACCATTCCATCTCCCCTTACCCCCATACAAAGTCACATAACGAATGATCTACATATCTAACACAAACCATTCTATGTAATATAATCAAATTATTCTCTTACCTCCATACTAGATAGTATAAAACTGTCAAATATCAACTTGTACTATTTCATATCATGTAGTATAGACTGTCATATATCATATTTCATTGCATAAAGTTTACAACTTCAATATTACAATCAATGTCATTCTATTATCTCTATACCAGATAGTATAAAACTGACATCTATCAACTTGTACTATTTCATATATCAAGTAGTATGAAACTTACATATACCATTCCATCTCCCCTTACCCCCATACAAAGTCACCTAGCGAATTATCTACACATATAACACAAAACTATTCTATGTAATATAATCAAACTATTCTCTTACCTCCATACTAAATAGTATAGAACAGTCAAATATCAACTTGTACTATTTCATATCATGTAGTATAAACTGTCATATATCAGTCGCATATATCAACAACTTTCGAAAATATTATTTTAGGAAGACCAACTGGTCAAATTTCAACCCTAAATCTTCGGATTCGGATATCAGATCCGACATTCAACGGGAAAAAGGGGTTAGATTCTACACTTAGATAACACTTCGCCGAGTTAGCCGAAAAGAGGAAAAGATAAACCCAAGATTATGCATGAACACAGAGTGCCCAGGACTTACAATATTGCACCAGAACTAACATGAATGGCCGATTCGGAGGTAAAAAGAGGCTGTGGATGTTCTTTATCACCGGTTACGCCAACGTAAACAAATCAACTTCAGCAGTGGAGTCGATGGCTCCTCGCAACGAAATTCAAAAGCCGAATAACCCAGAGAAAGAGTAACGATGGCGACCGGGTGGATAAGAAGGAAGATTTTGAAGAAGGTGGAGGAAATCGGCGATGGAGTCCTTTCAGTTTCCCAAGGGTTACCACATAAAGTTAAAGAGAAAATGTGTGATGGGTGAAAAGCCACGAGTAAACGTGAACAGTTAATAAGTAATAAACTTTTTTTAAAATATTTTCGAACAAGTTGAACCGGTTGGCTGGAGGGGCAAAACAGCAATATTATATAAAAGATAAATGGTGTATCGAAAAAGTAGGGAAAATAGTTATCCACTGAATTAAAGATTTTTTTCAACGTCATAGAGTGCAAATTCCCTATATATAAACCTAGTAATGATTTTTTTATAATTTAATACTATGATTTTATAAATATATTTTTTTATATTTTGTATAATAATATGATTTTAATATTTTTAATCATATAAAGTGTTAATATTATTAATTTATTAATAAACCGCTTTTGCATTTGGCTGTCAACCAGTCGTAAGTATCACACAAACTCACAAATTTTTAACTGTTGCACCAGTCGTGTAAATCGCTTAGTAACGTCTTAAACCGCAACCACCCGCATCCACAAATTCCCGCAATCGCAACTCCATCCACTGTGTTTAAACCAGACATGCCATAAATAGAAGAAAAATGATGCAAGAGAGACCATGGAAAGCAAGAAATGATGTACAGTTCATCGTGAGTTTTATGCTAGATTTGTGCATATGGCTTTAAAACCGAAGGAGAGTATAGACCTCTCATTTGTTTGTCAAAATTAGGAGATATATAGTAATATGGGAAGAAAGATTGTGGATTAGGAAAGAAATATTGTGGATTAGGAAAGAAAGATTGTGGGTTGTGGCCTGTGAGAAAAACCATTTATCAATTTATTCTACAACTAGATGTTTTCATGTACCATGTGCGGGGATACAATTTTAAATTTAAATTATATTTAAAAATAATCTTTTGTTAAAAATTTAAATTTTTTACCAATGTTTTAATATAAATAGGAATTTAGTTAAACATAAAATTAAGACAAAATAAATAATTTAATTTATTAAAATTATATTTTAAATAATTTAGATAAATATTCATTTATTTCTTTTGGTTAAGACATATTAAATTAACTTGTATTAAATACAATAAAATTGATAGAAATTTTATATAATTATTAAAATATATAAATAAACAGAATTTCTAAAATTAGTAGATATAAAAATTATATTATGATTAAATTTTAAAGTTTTTTTAAAAAGATTTTTTAAATTTTGAAAATCTGTTTGATAATAAAAAATTGTATGATAGTAAAAATAGATTTAAATAATATTTCAAAATTTTAAAATATTTCATATTGGTATTATTATAATATTTAATGATATACTTAAAAAAAATATTTTAATGATGATTTATGAGTTATTATCACATTTTTAAAAGTTATCAGTAATTGAAATTAACACATTAAATGTAGTTGTGCATGTCAAATTTAACCATAAGTCATGTCATCAATTTTATATGTCATGTGGGCTTTTTGCAAAATTGACTCAAAACTCAAAGTCAAACACAAAACTAACCTCTCCCTTTTTTTTGTCATTTCTTGTGCCCAATTCACCCAATATGTTCACATTATTTACGAAAATGCCACTGTTTTTTTTCTTGTTTTTTTCTGAAAATGGCATTTTTACTCTCTCAACCTCATCATCTTCAAATATTTACAATATTGCCATTGCCATCAATACCACAACCACCATGAACAACCAATTTGAAACTCTTAATGCACCTAAAATTGATTGACACTACCTAAAATTGATTGGCACTAAATGTTATGAACAAAAAATAACATCTCTTTAACTTTGTCTCCATATTCATCCAAAAAATTCAAGCTTTTGATTCTAAATTTTTTAGGCTTGGTAGAGCCATTCAAGCATACTAATCTTCGTGGGTTATTTTCGTTTGAGGTTCTGGGTGGTTGGAGAGGACTATTTGTGCTTAGGAAGTCATCTCACTAGTGAAAGGTATGAAATTGAAATTTTTTTCAGATTTGTTCGCGCCGAAGACTTACCCGTAAGTCGTCTGGCTGAAGAAGACTTACGGGTAAGTCTTCTAAGCACACGGGCGACTTACTTATAAATCGTCCAAATTTGTTTGTTAAGAAAAAAATTCTAGACGACATATTTGTAAGTCGTCTAGGATAAACGGGTTAGTTTTGCATTTGACCGAATTGTGTCAGATTTTTGACTTTTTGGAGACGACTTACTAGTAAGTCGTCTCCGAGAAATCAAAATTCAAATATTTTATTAAAGCTAGACGACTTACGTGTAAGTCGTCTCAGGTTACTTTTGCAATTGGAAAATAAAACTTAAATATTTAACTTTTCCCAGACGACTTACTTGGAAGTCGTCTAGCTAGAGGACCTTCCTGAAAGTCGTCCAGGATAAGCGAAGTCGTCCAGATTTTTTTCCGAGATTCTGGTCAAACCTTGCTTCTCTCGGACGACTTTCAAGTAAGTCCTCTACCTAGACGACTTTAAATTAAGTCGTCTGGGAAAAGTTAAATATTTAAGTTTTATTTTCGAATTGCAAAATAACCTGAGAAGACTTACATGTAAGTCGTCTAGCTTTAATAAAATATTGAAATTTTTGATTTCCCAGAGACGACTTACAAGTAAGTCGTCCAGGAAAAGTCAAATATCTAACACAACTCGGTCAAATGCAAAACTAACCCGTTTATCCTGGACGACTTACTAGTAAGTCGTCTAGAATTTTTTCTTAACAAACAAATCTGGACGACTTACAAGTAAGTCGTCCCATTTTAAAGTCAATTGCAAAAATGACCTATTTGGACGACTTTCTTGTAAGTCGTCTATGTCTTCCAGACGACTTAACCGTCAGTCGTCTGCGTCAATGTTTAGTAAACTTTCTTTTCTCTATGTTTACTAATGTGTTTTATTTTGAATTTTTGCAGATGTTGCGTCAGTTACATGCAGTGTATGGAGAATGGTTTTTGGAAGATTCAAATTAGGATTTTGTGGTTGATAATTTCAAAGGAGCGAGACTATTTTTGTTGATTGAAGGTTCGACACATGCTGAACTTGTTGCAATGGTTCAAGAAGATTATAACCTGGACTTGAGCACAGAATCTGTGGAGATAACCTACTTGTTACCAGCTGAAATGATGCAGGCTCCAGACACTCCTCCTATTCATGTTACAAGTGATAGACAAGTTCGAAACTTGCTCGAGATAACCAAAACGCATGGAGTACGGCTTTGTGTATCAAGCCATAGCAAGGTGGAAACAGTTTCAGAGGAAAGGGAAGAGGAGGATGAAGATGATGAAGCTGATGAGTTTTTTGAAAATGATAATGATTTGGTTGAAGATGAGAATCATAATGGGGAAGAGGATGATGGGGAGGAGGATGATGGGGAGAAGGATGTTGATATCTCTATTGTTGCTGAAGCGGACGAGAATGGTGAGGATTACAGTGTTTATGGAAAGGTTAAAGATGAGGATTTGGAAGAAGATGATGATATGTGTTTTGAAGAATTCAAAAAGACCTATGTTATTGAAGGAGAAAGATCGAATGGTAACAGTATCTACGTCAACCAGAGTTTTGTTAGCAAGGATGCACTGCTTTCAGAGCTGCGGTTGACAGCAGTTAAGCGTAAGTTCTCCTTCAGAATATATAAGTCAACGGAAACTCTCTTTGTGGCAACCTGTCGGGTTAGTGGTTGTGGATGGAAGATGAGAGCGAGTGTGAAACATGGAACAAACACGTTTTGGGTAACAAAGTATGTGGAAACACATACATGCTCAGTGGGAGACCGAATCGCTCAGCGGAGACACTGTACTCCGAAGTATGTTGCTAGGCTTTTCATTGATCGTGTTGGAATCATTGATGGGTTGAATCCACAGCATATCACTGATGCAATGAAGAACATGTTTGGCATGACGCTTGATTACACCACTTCATACAAAACACTGGTATATGCACAAATATTGGTGAGAGGATCAGCAGAAGATGGGTATTCGCGTCTACCATCATATCTCGAGCAAATCTCCTTAGCAAATCCCGGTTCTATCACAGCTATAGAACTTGATTCTAAAAAAAGATTTAAGTATCTATTTCTCTCTTTTGGAGCTTCTATCAGAGGTTTTAAGTATCAGAGAAGGGTCATTGTCGTGGATGGGACTCACCTACATGGGAAGTATGAAGGTACTATGTTAGTTGCAACCGCACAAGATGGGAATTTTCAGATATTTCCATTGGCTTTTGGGATCGTAGATGCTGAAGATAACCCTCATCAATAAGTGTTTTATCCTTCTCCTCTTTAACACTCTCATCCAGAGGTGTTTTATCCTTCTCCCCGTTAACACTTTCACTAACCCCGGGAGAGGCAGTGGGTTGAGAGGATGTGCCTTTAGGTTGAGAGGTAGTGGGTTGAGAGGATGTCCCTTTCCCTTGTTTGGTGATACCAACCTTCTTCTCCACTGCTTCCACCCTTTCCGACAAATGCTTGATCTCCATAAGGCACGTCCCAAACCCTTCCCTCATGGCATCAAATATGTCCTTGAAATTTCTTTCAAGGTCCTCTTTGCTCATCCCAAGCACAGTCCTAGTAACCTCTGGACGAGCCTCTGTGCGAACCTCTGTGCGAACCTCTTCACCAGCCTCTGCAAACTTCCCTGCACTCTCCCCTGAAGGTGCCTCTGCAGGTGCCTCTTTTTTAGCCTCTTTACGAGCTTTCTTCAGAGGTCTTGGACTCTCTTCTTCTACCAAAACTATGGCTTTCTTTGATGGACTCACAACCACCGGCTTTGTATTGACCCAAGTACCGGTGACTTCCCAGCAATCCATGGTCCACTTCCACGGTCTCTGATTAAACATAACTTTAATTATGTTCTCCGCGGGAAGGTCCTCAGCATCAGAGTCCCATTTTGGAAACATTTCACCATAGTCCTTCTCAACAAAGTTCACCACCGTAGTCTGCAGTAAATATAAGATATGAACTTAGATATTTGACGGATTAACTTATAAATAAGTCGTCTGGAAAGTCGTCTGGAAAGTCTTCCTACTGGACGACTTACCAGACATTGCAGAAACCCCCACTGTTGTTTTATGTGAAATGTAACATCACCAGCTGTAATTTCTTTGAGCTCATGCATAACTTGTTGCATTTCTATCTTCAGTCTTTGTCCATGGTTACACGGGCCCTGAAAACTGCCACAATGTGCTGCTTGTAACTATATGTATTTCCAGCAATGCCACACAGCAAAATAATTTTTCTGTTCAACACTTGCAGGGTACCAAAAGAGCAGAATCAATTGCACAACCAAATGGTGCGCACTCCACAGCTCGTTCTGAAGTGACAACAGGAAAGCAAGATCAACCAGGCAATCCCTCTTTGAGTTTGCAACCACTGTGAGAAAAAACCATGTGATACAGCTCAACACAACATACTCAGTTTCACCTCTAGCCGTATGAAGTAATGCCAATACGCCACTGCCGTTGCTGCATCGGCAACTCAGCAAACTCCACACAATAAGTTTGTTATCTCCTGCAGCACCATCTTTATTGATAATACTCAACAAGGCATCAAAAATTAAATAAGCAACATAATCCATTCCCGTGTTCTTCTCCGCATATTTGTACTTGAAACGCCAAGTCTTGTAACACTTCTTATGTTGTATCTGCTCACTTTTTAAATGTACCAAAACAGCATCAGCCAAATGTTGCATTGCTGCAGAATCCACATAATCATCTCCTTTAGCACTGACATCTCTTTTTCGTTGATTCAAGGTAAACAATGTAACTTGGTCAAAAGCAGAAACCAACTCAGCAAACACCAACCAAGAATGTGCATCCAAGACTGACATTATTTCCTCATGTGATTCATGTTCCAGAGTTGACTTCACCAAATAACCAGTCTCCATGAGCCAATACAATTTCTTCCCAAGCGACTCCTTTTGTTGCACCAACTCCTCCTCTTTATTTGAATCTTTGTTATGAATATCTTGCGTCATATCTTCCTCCACAAGATAATATCTCCCTTCTTTGAATTTAAACCACCATGACTTCAAAAATTGATCCTTCTTTCTCTTTTGCAGCCAGTAACTTCGATGTTCTTCACATCTCACACGCAGCATTGCTTCTGACAAATCCAGGCTATGGCCCTTATCAATGAAGACTCTCAACATTGAAGGTCTTAGTTGCACTCCCATCAGAAAATATGCATACAATGAACATATATTGATCCCTTCTGCAACTTCATCATCTGCAAAAAACATGTTTCCTCTTAAGCACACTCTGCATTTACAGAGCACAACGAATCTTGCAAAGGCCAACTCCTGAAACTGTCTAACTCTCTGGTTTTGAATTGTGTTTCTCGGAATCACATAGTAAAGCTGTGTCTCCTGTTTGAATAAGCTCATGTCTGTCTTCTTCCTTGTTTTTCTGTTCCATAAGACAGAAACCCTGAAGTTTATACCCAATATACCAGGCATACAAACAACAGACCATCTCATAAAGCTTTTTCCTGCATGAAAGAGGTACACTTGCTGCCCCAAAACCTCATGAATCAGTTGTTCTACTTTACTATCCTTGGTATCACCAACTTCTATTGTCTCATTATACCATAGATTTGTATGTAAGGACTCTCTTGTGGCTTTGGTTTTAAACTTGAAGTGCCATGATTTGGAGAGTTTGAGTTGCTGAGTATTATACAACTCTCTTTTGCTTCTGCTAAGCTTTTGATCGAACACCTGGTTTGCAAGATGTCTCACGTTGATAGCTGTTGGCCTTTGAGACAATTGAACTCTTTCAAACCAGTGATCCACGCCAAAACTATAGTGCCTACCTTTACCAACATCCAATGAATCATGAAACTGAAGGCTTGGTTCCAACTTTGATTCTACCTTCTCTTCTTGCTTCAGTTCAATCACTTCTCCTAAATTTGATTCATTGTTGTGAAGGACGTCGCTTTTCTTTGAATTTGGCGCATCAATCGTCTTAAGCACGTGAAAGGTTGCTTCTGTGTCAGTCGTCTCAGTCTCAAGATCTGATTCTAACATTAGTAATGAATCTGATCTTTCAATAAGTTTTGTTTCCAGAATCGTTTCTTCATCGTTTATAGCTTCTTGCACGGACTCTGAATCTTTAATGTGAACTGATTCCTTCTCTTGAAGTACTTCTGTTTCCACGCATTTGCTCAATCCAAACTCCTTAACTGATTCAACAAGCGGTTCCAATTCATTTGGTTTCTTCTTCCGATCAAAATCCTCTATCCATTGCTTCATTTTCTGCTCAGATTTTATATTTAACCTAACTCTATCAGGATCATCTTTCTTTGCAAACACCAACAACAAGGCATCTTTCAACTCACGCCAGCTCTTAAAAGGAGATATCCTCTCTAACCATTTAATATACTCTTTGGCTTCACCATCCATGAATAGCTTAGCCCAAGCTATCTTTTAATGCTCTGAATTTTTAAAGAGAGAGAATCCAAACTCTATATATGAAATCCATGGCCACAAATCACCTGAAACGCCACTGAAAACCTTAACTTCTTCCGAACTCATCGTCACGATCCAGTTTCACGGTTGCGTCTGATCGATCCAAGTACACCGTGTAGTCGCAGTCACACGATCCGAGCTCACCGTCACCGTCGCGTGTTCGATCCACGCTCACCGCACCAATTGATAGAGTTTAGGCATCGATTCCACACCAAATCACTCTCTAAACTCAGTCACAAGCTCTCCAAACACTTTATTGAATCAATGAGAAGATGAACTACACTTTGAATCAAGAATCGATTGAGATGCGTCGGCTTAAGCCGAGCACAATCTCCTCAAAAACACTGGCTTAACCCAGCTGCTCTCACTCAAGTCTTGCGACTCAGTCCAAATCCAAAGCTCCCCTCTCCATAAACGACGACTTGTGCTTTTATACTTCATTCTTGTTCAACTGCAAAGTCTCTGAACCAAGTAGAGTATCTCCTCAAATGCCAGCTCAGCATATGAAGACTTCACCAGCCTAAAGCTAATACAAGCTTATCATCTTCCTGGACAAGAAAACATCTTACTTGGTGGATAAGGTGAGGTCTTGGGTCTCTTCCTGGACAAGAAAACATCTTACTTTCACGGGGAGACTTCAGCTGATCCAGTCAGTTTTGTTTGGTATTATCAATTTTTGGGCAGCAATTTTCTCTCTTCCAAAGGGCTGTTTAGATGAATTAAAATAAATTTGTAATGCTTTCTTTCAACGGGAACACCTACATCTTCTCGAGGAGCCAAAGTTTCATGGGAATCATGTTGAACTCCTAAGGAATGTGGAGGGTTTGGGCTTGGTTTAACTGAGGTTTATGTGTTAAAGCTGATATGGATGTTATTTTCTGGTAGTGATTCACTTTGGGTGGCCTGGATAAAACAAAACATCATAGTGGACAGGCTGTTCTGGGACACAAATTTTTCAAATCAAGGAAGTAGGATTTGGAGAAGCTTATAGATACAGCTAGGCCTTTTATCTTGTGTCACCTTAATTCTGGTAGAGTTGCACCATTCTGGAATGACGACTGGACTAAAGTGGGACCGTTGTTGAGACTAACAGGCCCAAACAGGTTTCTGGAATTTCCTTGGATGCTTTAGTGGCCTCTGTTGTAAATGGAGATGTTTGGAATGTGTCAAGAAGTCGCCATCCAGTTTTATCGTTTTTAAGAGCAGCGCCTTCCTGCTCAGACACCAAACGTATTATTTCTTATGGAGAAACGCCATCTCCGATCAGCCTTCCAATTTCTCTGCTTCAGCAGTGTGGAGTTCTTAAACCTTAACCCACCTTTGGTTTCTTAGGCTCCAGTAGTATGGTTTAATAAACGGATTCCAAAACATGCTTTTACCACTTGGTTGGTAATGAGGGAAAGAATGTCGACAGATGACAGGTTAAGATCATGGGGAATGGCGTTATCTCCAGGTTGTCTTTTGGATTTTGCTGATGGCAAAGACAAGTCTGACCTATCCAGGAGGATTTGAGGAGATTTCCACTTTGATTGAGAAGAGGTTCAAATCTGTTTTAAATCTGATTTTTCAAGCAGCCATATACCATGTGTGGAAGGAAATAAATGTCAGACTTCACTCAAATGTTCATAGGACGCCTCAGTTGATTGTTAGGGAGGTTCAGTTACAATTGCGTGCTAAGTTGATCGGTCTCGATAGAGAAAATGCATCATCTTTTTCGACGAGATCAAGGTTGCAGAAAAGGACCTATTTCTCTATTTGGGTTGACAAAGTGCAGGGATAGAAGTCTTTGGAAAGATGTTTTACAACATATTACTTCACATGAGTTTCACATTACTTATTAACTTATATTTTTTTCACCTCTGTTTGATATTGGAGTTCAGATGTTGTAAGAGAACCTTTTTATGGGATAAATCAGAAATGGTATTTAAGAAAAAAGTTGAAATAAGACTACCGAAAACAAAGATCGAAAGAAAATTACAAGTTCAATTGTACACAAACACAAGAAAAAACCAAAGAATAAACTTTTTATGAAATCTATAAATTTATAATACACCCAATTACGAGAAGTACATACTAATATTACATTCATATATCACTCAAAACTCCAATTCCTACTAAGGAAAATATACCCACAAATCATACAATATTTTACTTTAACCCACCATAAATGTTATTTTCAGACTGCTTAAATTAAAACACTAAAAAAACATAATGAAAACACAAAAGAGAAACATAAAAAAAATAATGTTAATGTCAGTGAGACAGTACTAACAAAGCCGAAACTATATTCATTTGAG